>LZPO01067546.1:0-25773 GCA_001675575.1 Neotoma lepida
GAGAGAGAGAGAGAGAGAGAGAGAGAGAGAGAAGAGAAGATATTTTTCCCCTTTGCCTGTAAGAAAATGAGCAAGGCACTTGTTTTATTGTCAAACAAGGAAATGCCCTTTTCCAAAAGCAAATTTTAAAAAGTTTGCTTATTATCTAAAATTATTCTGTCATGCAATCAGGTAGGCAATCATTTCTCAATTGTTAAACTTATCACTACAAACTTACATTTCAAATATTTGAATACTTAAAACTATTTGAAAGGAAAGGGATTGCTGATATTTGCCTCCATGCTTATATATGTTCTCTTTGTTCATGGCTGCTCAAATGTAGATTCCCAAGATGTGGAAGAAAACTTATTTGAAGGGACTTCATCAGGAGCAGGTGTGAATGAGCCAGGAGCCTGTGGAGGGAGATGGCAAAGCCAGCACTGGCATGCATAACTGACATGGCCGCCATGCCAACAGGATAGGGCTGCCAGGGCCACTGGGAAACGGCATGCCCACACTCTTCTGGCAAAGCACAGGTAGTGCCTATCTAGTCCCTAGCTGCCATCCTCCATTCACAGAGGTTGCCTCAGGACACCTCCCTTGACCTGTTGTGCTTTGGATGTCTGGAAGGTCCAGTACCAGAAGCAGGAACCTCCTGTGCAGTACTGCCACATGAACACACAGCACCCAGTGGGATTGGGATTTTAGAGCAAGAGGCAGATCTTTTAAGTGCTAGGAACAAAGACTGAAGAGATGGCGAGAAGCTTTCTGGTCTTCCACAGGACCTGTTCGGTTTCCAGCACCTACATTTGGTGGCTCATAATCACTTGTTAACTTCAGCTCCAAGCAGTCCAATGCCCTCTTCTGGACTACACAGGCACCTGCACTCATATGCGCACATAGTGTCCCCCCCCACACACACACACAAATATGCACACTTAAAAATAAAATAAAATAAATCCTTAAATTATGGGTATATATGAGATAAACCCTAAAATTATTCATTATTTATCAAAAATTCAAATTTACCTGGGCATTTACCCCCTTTTTTTTTCTGTACATCTGGCAACTCTCTTCCCATGACACATATGAAGTGGGATCCTACTGGCGTGAGACCCAGACTGGTCAGCACCACTTCAGCTAAAATGAGATGTCAGTTAAAAGGAGAGGAGATACAAACATCTGGGGCACTGGGTACTCTTCATGTCATTATCTGTATGTGTTAGCATATTTTCACTGACGGTGGTCTGGCAGCTGTCATCATGGCGTGTGCACCTCATTAGGAATGCCCATCCAGTCCTCCAGGTAGGTTTTGGGGAGTTTTCTTGGAGCTGTTCTTGCTGCCAGTAGCACCCTTTCCACATACCTGGAGACTGGCTCTTTCTGGAACTTTCTCTTCATCTTGAAGGCTCCTGTGCCTCTGAGATCTCTGTTCATTCCTGGAGTGGCATTTTCCTCTTGGAAAGCCTTGCATCACCAGCCTGTCTTCAAAATCATTGCTAAGCACCTCCACCTTGGGAAAAGACGTGCTTTTGTGGAACTTAGAGAAAGACAGGTGGGTCTTCCAAACCTCCTCCTGGAAACCTAGGGCCCTGACTGTGCTTCCTGAATTTTTATTATACTGGTCCCTGCTGCAGACTCTGGTGAGTTAACTGGTGGATTACAGACTACCCATGCAGGGGTCTGCACCCTCTGGGCTACTGAGAAGCTTTTTCAGCATTCACCTCCTTCATTTTATGGACATTGCTGCTGTTTTCTGAAGCAAACTCAATTTCTCCTCCTTCAAGAGTTTCTTAATTTCCTGAAAACCTGCCATCCATGCAGGCCAAGGAAGCATGTAGGCTAACTGCAGATCTTCACCTCATCCGCCTCTTCTCCCTATCCAGTCCCTCTGCTTCATCCCCAGCTCTGTAGCAGACTACATATGTGGTCTCTCCTCACACTTTGCCCCCATTCCCAGGGGATCAAGTAGTCTGGTGGAACATCCTGCTGTCCTCCTTCCTGTGGACCCCTTCAGCCCCCACCTAGCTCATCCCCATTCCTAAGTGTCAGCTTCCAATGCCTAGAAACACATTTTGACTGGAACCTCCAGTAGCCACAACTGTCAGGATCCCAGAAAAAATCCCTACCAGACAACACACAGCCACCACACTCTCCTAAGAACCAGAGAGGGCAATAGAAACCAAGGAACAAAACACCTACCCAACAAAGACACCTAGAACTATAATCTTCCCAAACCCAGATGCCCAGACACCAGCATAAAAACACAATCAAAAACAACCAGGACAATGTCTCCACTAGAGCCCAGAAACCCTACCACAGTAGTACACAGTAGTATGCAGTCCTGAGTTTTGCAACATAGTTGAAGCACAAGACAAAGAAAGACCTTCAAATAGCCTTTATGAATATGATAGAGATCTGAAAAGAGGAAATGAATGAATCTCTTTTTAAAAAATCTGCGAAAACACAAACAATGGGAGGAAATGAATAAAATATTTCAAGACCTGAAAGTGGAAATAAAATCAATAGAGAAAACAAAGAGAGGGAAATCTGGAAATGAAAAAGTTAGGAACTTAAACATGAACCTTGGAGGCAAGCCTTACCAACAGAATTCAAGGGATAGAAGAGAAAATCTCAGGTGTTGAAGACATGATAGAAGAAATGGATATCTCAGCTAAAGAAAATGTTAAATCTAAAAATAATCCAGGCATAAAACATCCAGGAAGTCTGGTACACTATGAAAAACCAATTCTAGAAATAATGGGAATAGAGGAAGGAGAAAAATGCAGGTAAAAGACACAGGAAACATTTTCAACAAAACCATAGAAGACATTTTCCCTAACTAAATAGACTTGACCAGAAAAAAAAAGTTCCCCTCACCACATAATACTCAAAACACTAAGCATACAGAACAAAGAAAGAATACGAAAAGCTGAATTGAAAAAAGACCAAGTAACATATATAGGCATATATATAACATATATATGGGTATTAGAATTATACCTAACTTCTCAATGGAGAACCTAAAAGCCAGAAGGTCTTGGAGAGATGTGCTGCAGACTCTAAGAGACCACAGATGCCAGCCCAGAATATTATACCTAGCAAAACTTTCAATCAGTTAGATGAAGAAATTAAGACATTCCAGTCCTAAGGCCTAGCTGGGAGTGCAGCTCAGTGGCAAAGAAGCACTGGTTAGCCTACTGATGGCTATAGGTTCATTCCCCAGCACAAAGAAAATAAGAAAAACAATGACCAAGACCTGGTACTTTAGTAGACAATAAAAGTACTCATTTTAAAGCCTTATTATGGTTTAAAATGCAATATATTCAGACTGAGGGGGGCAAAGAGATACACAGGCAGGCCTGGTCTCTAAGGAGAAAACACAGGCCCGCCTGATGCCTTATGCACCGGGCAGAGGGGCACTATTATAGTGTGCAAACATATATGTGGTAAAGAGAGAGAGAGAAACAGAATGGTTCTTTTCCTGTGGACCGAGGCATATCTGAGGAGGTGAAAGTGGTGAGGAGCTGGCTGGGGTGAGTGGCTTGATTGCCATCCACGGTTGTGATGATGTCTGGGCCTGCGTTGATTCTGGGGCCTGTATCTGCGTTTATGGCCCTGATGCAGCCACCNTCTGTGTTGATGTCTGAGGCTCCTGATACCACCGAAGACCGAGAAGATAGGGCTGCACAGAGTTGGCCCTGGCTACAACACTAGGGAGAATTGGCCCTTCCCTTCACCAGCTGCAGCACTCAAGAGAACAGGTCCTGCACCTCGACTGTGCAGCACAATAGAGCTGGACCTGTTTGCAGGAGCATGAGCAAACTGGCCGAGGGCATAAGAGTGGGAGAGCATGTTGCACCCCTCTTATCTGTCATGTGGCGTCATAGGTGAGGGAAAGATGCCCTTCTCTCCTTGTCCCTCGACTCCTGCAGCAGGTGGGGCAACCTGACCTAACCCCTCAACAGCTGCAGCACTTGGGAGAATGAGCCCTGAGTCTTGCCTGGGCAGCATCGTAGAACTGATCCTGTAGACAGGGGCATGGGTGAGCCAGCCCTGAGAGCATGAGAGGGGCACAGCTGGTACTGCCTCCCTCATGTGCTGTGTGGTGGTGAGGATGAGAAGAATATATCCTCCCCTATTCCCCCTACCACCTCCAGCTGGCAGGGGAGCTGACCCTCCTCCTTATCAGCTGTAACACTGGGGAAAGCAGGCCCTGCACCTCATCTAGGCTGCACAGCAGAGCTGACCCTGTTGATGGGAACACAGGTGAGCCTGCCCAGAGACTGTGAGCACAGGAGATCTGGCCCCACCCCTTATCTGCCATAGGGCAGCATGGTGGGGGAGAGACGTCCTTCCCCAATGCTCCTCTACACCTCTGAGAAGGGTGGGAGAGCTTGCCCTGAGGTCATAAGAGCAGGAGAGCTGCCCCTGCCCCTCACCACCTGCAACACTCAGGAGAGCAAGCCCTACACCTGGCCTGGGCAACACAATAGAGCCAACCATGTTGGCAAAAGTGTGGGTGAGCTAGCCCTGAAGTTGTGAGCATAGGAGAGCTCTTCTCACTACTCGTCTGTCATATAGTGGTGTGAGAGAGGAGATGCTCCACTTAACCCTTGCCCCTCACTGCCTGAGACAGAGGAGCTGACCCTCCCCCTTATCAGCTGCAGCATTCAAAACGTGCTCCTCACCTGAGCAGCACAGTTGTAGACGAAAGTTCGTCCAGTTCCCCTGCCCGGCTCCCACGGCTGCTTAGACCCAAATAAACACACAGAGGCTTATATCATTTTTAAACTATGGCCCTGGCAGGCTTCTCGCTAGCTAGCTCTTACATCTTAAATTAACCCCTTTTATAAATCTATGTCGCCAGGTGTTCCATGTGGCTTTACCTGTGTGCCGTTACATGTTGTTTTCTAGATGGCAGAATGGCGTCTGCCCAGCTCTGCTCTCTGCTTTTCTTCCCTTAGTTCGAATGTCCCACCTAACCTTATTCTGCCTCACCATTGGCCAAACAGCTTTATTTATCAACCAATCAGAGCAACACATTTTTAGAAAGACATTCCCATCATTTCCCCTTTTCTTTCTATTTAAAACACAGTAGAGCTGATCCTGTTGGTCGAAGCACCAGTGAGCTTACCCTGAGGGTGTGATAGTGGGAATAGCTGGCCACCCCCAACCCCCACACCTGTCTGCCATATCATGGTGAGGGTGGGTGGCAGGTGGGAGAGCTGGCCCTGAGGTCATCAGAGCAGGAGAGTTATCCTTGCCCACCACCAGCTGCAGCCCCTACACCTTGCCTGGGAAGGTCTAAGTGTGGGTGAGTCAACCCTGAGGGCTTGAAAGCAGGAGAACTGGCCCTGTCCCTTGCTCATTGCTGCAAGGAGTGAACTAGCCAGGGCAATGCTGGAGAGCTCATCCTAGTGGTGAAGACAGGGGAGACTTCGTAGGTTGACCAATCCTGCAACTACCCAGTCCGAGAACTAGGGTTATGGGTTGGCCCACCACAATATCCACCCCATCTATGATCTGCTTGAGCATGTGAAGGAGCTGATCCTGCAGACCCAAAACTGCAGGATCTCCATGATACAGGGCAACAACAGGATAACCAAGAGGAATCCAGTTGAGGACCCTGCATCGATAGTGCAGCAGAAACCAAAGGCCTCAAACCAGACCAATGACTCTTTGCAATGAACACTTGCACATAAAGATATATGGATAAAAGAATTTACTGTGTAACTCACTATGTCACATTACAGCTTCCATGATGAGATCTTTCCTTTTTTTCTTCTTAAATTTTATTGTATTTTATTTTAGGGGAAGGTTGCAAGGGCAGAGGATGGATACAAAGAGACAGGAAATGAATGGGATGGAGATGCATGATGTGAAAGACACAAGAACAAATAAAAATAAAGTTTAATTAAAAAACAGAAAAAAGGGAGAGATGGCTCAGAGGTTAAGAGCACTGGCTGCTCTTCCAGAGGTCCTGAGTTCAATTCTCAGCAACCACGTGGTGGTTCACAACTATCTATAATGAGATCTGGTGCCCTCTTCTGGCCTGCAGGCATACATGCAGGCAGAACACTGTATACATAATACATAAATAAATTTTTAAAAAAAAAAACAGAAAAAAAGACATTCCATGATAAAATCAAACTTAAGTATTATTTATCTACAAATTCAGCCTTACAGGAAGTTCTGAGAAGAAAACTCCAATCTCAAGAAGCTAATCACACCCAAATAAACCCAAGGAATGAACAATCTGAGACCAGCAAAATCAAGAGGGGAAAGACACACCCACCCACACCTCCACCACCACCACCACAACAACAACAAACAACAAAATAACAGGAATCAACAAGTACTGCTCATTGATAACTCTCAACGCCAATGGTCTCATTCCCTAATAAAAAGACACAAACTAATAGAATGGATTCGAAAACAGGATCCATCCTTCTGCTGCATCCAAAAAAAAAACACATCCTTAATATCCAGAATAGACATCACTTTTGGCTAGAAGAATGGAAAGATATATTCTAAATAAACAGACATAAAGAGATATCTGGTAAATCCATCTGAATATCTGACAAAATAGACTTCCAAAAGTTATCAGGAAAAATAGGGAAGGACACTACACACTCATCAAAGGAAAATACAACAAGAGAACACTGCAATGCTTAACATCTATGGCCAAACACAAGGTCACCCAAGTTCATAGAATAAACACAACTGCAGCTTAAATCATATATTGACACTCACACGTTGATAGTGGGAGACTTCACACCCCACTCTTGCCAATAGGCTGGTCATACAGACAAAAACTAAACAGAGAAATGCTGTTTAGTTTTGTCTGTAAATGATGACCTAAACCGAATGGACATAACAAATACTTACAGAACATTTCACCCAAACCTCAAAGAATATACTCTCTTCTCAGAACTTCAAGGAACTTTCTCCAAAGTTGACTACATACTCAGACACAAAGGAAGTCACAACAGATATAAGAAAATTCAGATAAGACCATGCATCCTATCTGACCACCACAGATTAAAGCTGGATATCAACAACAGAAAGCTTACAAACTCATGAAAACTGAACAACTCACTACTGAATGAAAAACAAGTAAAGACAGAAATTAAGAAAAAAATTAAAGACTTTCTGCAAAGTAAATACACAACATACCCAAATTTATGGGATACAATAAAGGCAGTTGGTTCTCAGAGACAAGTTCACAGCACTAAGTGTCTACATAAAAAATATTAGAGAGATTTCATACTAGTAATTTAACAGCACACCTAAAAGCCCTAGAACAAAAAGAAGAAATCACACCCAAAAGGATTAGACATCAAGAAATAATTAAACTCGGGCTAAAATCAATAAAAATAGAAACAAACAAGAAAACAATACAAAGAATCAATGAAACAAAGGGCTGGTTCTTTGAGAAAATCAGTAAGATTAACAAATCCTTATCCAAATTAACTAAAAGGTAGAGAGCAAATACCCAAATTAGCAAAATTAGAGATGAGAAGAGGGGCATAATAACATACACAAAGAACATACTTTAAAAACACGTACTCCACCAAATTGAACAATCCAAAAGAAATGGATAAATTGATACATATCACTTACTAAAGTTAAATCAGGACCAAATAGACAACTGAAACAGACTACAAGCCCTGGAGAAGTAGAGGCAGCAATATAGAGTTTATCAACAGGGAGAGCCCAGGATCAGAAGGGTTTAAGCAGATAATTCTACTAGANTTTCAAAGAAGAGTTAATGCCAGTGCTCCTCAAATTGTTCCATAAAATAAAAACAGGAACACTGCTCAATTCATTTTATGAGGCCACAGTTATCCTAANACTCAACCACATAAATACTTAACAAAAAAAAAGAGAATGACAGACAAATTTCCCTTATGAACATAGTTGCAAAATTTCTCATTGAAATACTTGCAAACCAAACACAAGAAAACATAGAAAAATGGTTCACCATGATCAAGTAGACTTTATCCCAGGGATGCAGGGATGGTTCAGCACACATAAATTGATAAGTGTAATATACCACATAAGCAAACTTAGACAAAAACCACATGATCATTTCATTAGATGCAGAAAAGGTGTTTGACAAAATCCAACATCTCTCATGATAAAATTCCTGGAGAGATTAAGGAATACAAGGGACATACTTAAACATAATAAAGGCAATTTACAGCAAGCTGAAAGCCAACATCAAATTAAATGGACAGAAACTCAAAGTGATTCCACTAAAATCAGGAGCAAGACAAGGCTGTCCACTCTCTCCATATCTATTCAATATAGTATGTGAAGTCTTAGCTAAAGCAATAAGACAACTAAAGAAGATCAAAGGGATAGAAATTGGAAAGGAAAAAGTCATAGTATTGCTATTTGCAGATGATATGATAGTATACATATGTGTCCCTAAAAATTCCACCAGGGAACTCCCGCACCATATAAATATTTTCAATAAAGTAGCTAGATACAAAATTAACTCACAAAAATCAATAGCTTTCATATATACAAACGACAGACTGATCAAGAAAGAAACCTGGGAAACAATCCTTTTCCAACAGCCTCAAATAATATAAAATAGCTTGGGGTAACTCTAACCAAGCAAAAAAGACTTATATGATAAAAACATTAAGAAATTGAAGATATCAGAAGATGAATGACCTGCCAATTCATGGATTGGTAGAATTAACATAGTAAAAATAGCCACCTACCAAAAAGCAATCTACAGATTCACTGCAATTCCCATCAAAATTATAACATGACTAATTCTTCACAGAAATGAAAAGAACAATTTTCAGCCTCATATGAAAACACACACACAAAAGAAACAGGGTAGCTGAAACAATCCTGATCAATAAAAGAACTTCCAGAGGTATCACCATCCCTGATTTCAAGTTGTACTACAGAATTCTATTATTAAAAGCTGCATAGTATTGGCCGAAAAACAGACATGTTGATCAATGGAACTGAATCAAAGACTCAGACATAAATCCACAGACCTATGGACACTTGATTTTTTATAAAGAAGCCAGAAATACACAACAGAGAAGACAAAACATGTTCAACAAATTGTTCTGGTCTAACTGGATGTCTGCATGTAGAAGAATGCAAATAGATCCATACTTATAAGCCTGTACAAAATTCAACTGCAAATGGATTAAAGACCTCAACATAAAACCAGATATACTGAACCTGATAGAAGAGAAAGTGGGGAATAGCTTTGAACACATTGCCCTGGGAAAAATCTTTCTGAACAGAAGACCAATATGTAGGTACTAAGATCAAGAATTAGTAAATGGGACCTTATGAAACTGAAAAGTTTCTGAACAGCAAAGGACACCATCATTCACACAAAGTGGATGCCTACAGAATGGGTAAAGATATTTCACCAACTACACATTTGATAGAGGACTAATATCTAAGATATATAAAGAACTTGAAGAACTAGATAACAGGAAAATAACCCAAGTTAAAGATGGGGTACAAGAGAATTCTCAAAAGCAGAAATTCAGATGGCTGAGAAACATAAAAATGTACAAATCCTTAGTGATGATGGAAATGCAAATCAAAACTACTTTGAGATTTCATCTTCCACCCATAAGACAGCTGATGATCAATACAACTAATGACTTCCTCTGGCTGTCACATGTTGGCCAAAGGAACCCCGCAAAAAAACCCTGACTCTTGCCAAGACTGTAAGTTNTTCTCCACAAACTGACAGCAAGGCCCCATTGCTAAAGATAACACCTATGCAAATCAGTGCCTGCTGGCTACTGTCTTTGGTACAGGTGGGTAGTCTTCAGGGTACCAAAGGAGAAAAGTAAACACCAACCCAGCTACAAACCCTTTGATCCACAATGGTATCCTGACTGTGAGGTATGCTAGTGCAATGGTAGCACAAAGCTTGTGAAACCTATGTCTGTTTTGACTTAAGGTCCAGTCCATAAGATAGTACCCATGCTTGATGCTGCTTGGGTGACCAAGAAGCTGAGACTAGATAGCCCAGGGAACTAGTGTAAAACCAGATACAACTGTTCTTGTATTAGACAAACAAACCAACAAAAAAACATAGCAATAAAATGAATCCTAATGATGTTCTGCTACAATCATAGGTCAGTGCCTTGCTTTGTTCAATCATCATCAGAGAAGCTTCCTCCTAATGTGCATGCAAAGAAATATAGAGCCCCACAGCCAGATAACATGTGGAGACTTTGGAACAGTCAACCCTAAAAGAGATATATTTCCTTAATTAGCGAGGCAATTCCACGTAGATTAGCTAGCAATCAAGAGAGGTTTATTTCTGGGGTAACTTACAGAGTGAGTGAAGGGTCAGATACAGGAACCGGGAGAGAGGAGACACAACCCAGCGGAGAACTCTGGCTTGGCATCCAGTCTGGCATCCAAGACCACGAGTGATCCAGAAGCAGAAGGAGAAGGGAGCAAGCATATAGGCACCTCAAGTCTTAAGGGGGTCTCTCTGAGCCACGCCCCAGGGTGAAGTCCTAGGCAGGTGTGGCAGTTACCTGTTGCCACTGTAGGGGCGGTGTTTCAAGGTCAAAGCCGGAACAGCTACCCACTACAGAGATATCTCCAACAAATCTCTCTTCTCAGGGTTCAGGGAACTCTGCAGAAGAGGAAGGAAACAGAATGTAAGACCCAGAAGGGATGGAGACACCAAGGAAACAGGTCCTCTAAATCAACAGTATCAACACACATATGAACTCACAGGGACTGAGGCAGCATGCACAGGACATGCAAGGGTCTGCACTGGATGGGATCCTAGAGCTGAAAGGTGAAGTGTACACATGCCCCCATCCCTGGTCCTGACCCAGAAGCTATCTCCAATTAAAAACCACTTGCAAATAAAACTGTAGTTGTCCCCAAGGGAGTCTCTCTCAGGAAACAAACCACTCTTTATTTCTATTATTAATTAAATTTATTCATTATTTTACATCCCGACCACATTTTCTCCTCCCTCCTTTCTTCCCATTACCTCCCCCCACCTCCTCTCTGCCCACCCCCCACATCCACTCCTTCTCTCTTTTTGTTCAGAAAGGGAAAGGCTTCCCATGGGTGTCAACAAAGCATGGCATATCAAGTTGAGGTAGGACTAAGCTCCTCCCCTCATATTAAGGCATGGTGAGGCAACCAGTATGAGGAATATGGGAACCAGATTCCCAAATGCCTGGCAAAGCATTAGGGACAGGCCCAGCTCCCATTGTTAGGAATCTCACAAATAGACCAAGCTATACAACTAACTGTTACACATATGTAGAGGGCATAGGTCAGTCCCATGCGGACTCCTTAGCTGTGGGTCCAGAGACAGTTGAGCTCCTATGAGCCTAGATTAGTTGTCTCTGTGGGTTCTCTTGTCATGATCTCGACCCCCTGGCTCCCACAATGCTTTCTCTATTCACCAGGACTCCCAGCGCTTGGCCCAGTGCTTGGCTGTGGATCTCTGCATCTGCTTCCATCAATTACTGGATGAAGGTTCTATGATGACAATTAGAGTAGTCACCAATCTGATTACAGGAGAAGGCCAGTTCAGGCACCTTCTCCACTGTTTCTACTAGTCTTAGCTCGGGCCATCCTTGTAGATTTGTGGGAGTTTCCCTGGCACCAGGTTTAAACAAATCACTCTTAAGGGTAGGCCCCATACACAGCTTTAGATGGACAACAGAAAATAAACTCAATGGCATCTTTGAAGGAGGTTCCTTGTCTTATAATGTTATGACAGGGATTTATTTTATTTTTTAATTTTATCTCTTATTTTATTTGTATATTTCTTGATTTTTTTCCTTTTTTTAACCCTACAGGTCCTTTGCATATATATTATGGTTTCTGTTTTTGTGTTTTTATGGGATTGCATAGTATGTGAACGAATGGATGTCTATATTTGTTTCTTGTGCCTGTCTTAGGCTCCTTTTTGTTTGTTTTGTACTATTCTAATGCGTTAGTCTTAATTTTATTATATATATATATATATATATTCCCTGAGAAGCTTGTTCATTTTCTAATGAGAGACAGAAGGGGTGGATGGGGTTGGAGAGGAGGTGGAGAGGAACTTGGAAGAGAAGAGGGAGGGGAAACTATAATCAGGATGTATTATATGAGAAAAAAATCTATTTTAAATGAAATTGGGGGGAAAGTTTCTTCTCCTGTTTCTTTAGCTTCCTAGATTGTCTACATGGTCAAAGGAAAGTACTAGAATAGCCTGAAAGCTTCTTGCTCTCCATGCCTTCCTAACTCACACTCTTAGTGTTTTAAATGAAGACCAATTCACCTTCTCTTGCCATTCAGAATACCAGACTATCATGCATCACTGTTTTCTGGTCAGTATTCTTATTACTGCTGATAGAAGTGTCCCATCGCTCCACAGTCTTTTCCTTTGATTCTGTGCAACGCAGCACCACTTTATCAAGCTATAGAGCAGTTTACATGTATCTGTGGAGGCTTTATTATGCTATTTCTGTGTCACAGTGCCATTCGGGTTGTTTCACACATATAATGGTTCAGGCACTTTGAGGAGCAGAGGCCAAGTCATGACTAACCTATATGTGAGATATATTAGGAGCAATGACACCTGTAAGATGGAAAGAGGAATTGGGGAAGAGCCTGGAAAGACCCTTGGTGAAAGAGGCAAGCAAGAAAGACAGGTGGAAGCATCTTGGACTACCATTTGTGGATTTATTTTAAAATAGTTAATTAGCAAATGTGTATTATATGTATTCAAGGTGTACAATCTAATGATTTGGCATATTTCTACATTACATAATTAATACTGGAGCCAATTAATTACCATATCTATCCTCACCAATTGTTAATATGAAGAAGGATGGATTTGTTATCAGATCAGCTCTCATCAAATTTCAAGTAAATAATACAGTATCATTAGCTACAGTCATTTGCAAGGCTAATGGGAGTCCTACATACCACAGGAACAGAGTGATCTGAGGGACCAAGCTATACATGATCTTTGACCAGGAGCAAATGAGGAAGTGTGACCTCCATGTGCAAAGATGGATGTCGGATCAAGCAAGTTTCCCTACAGCCCCAGATCTGTTAAAGTCAATTTCAGGGCTGGTCATCACAGGGTAGCTTTCCCCATCATTGGTTTAAAAGAATACTGTTTAGAGTCTGTGATGCTTTGAATGAGAATTCCCCGCATAGGCTTATATATTTGCATGCTGAGTCCCCAGCTGATGAACTAACTGTTCAGAAGGAGTAGGAGGTGTGGTGTTGTTGAAGAAGGTGTGTCACTGGGAATGGGCTTTGAGGTTTCCAAAGCCCAAGCTAGGCCCAGGGTCTCTCTCTTCCTGCTGCCTGTGGATCAGAATGTAGAGCTCTCAGCCACTGCTCTAGTACCATGCTTGTCTGCTTCCCCATGATAATAATGGAATAACTCTGAAACTGTAAGCAAGCACTCAATGAAATACTTTTTTTAAAAGTAAGAATTGCCTTGGTCGTGGTGTCTCTTCACACCCATAGAGCACTGACTAAGACAGAAGTTAATTTTGAAAATATTCAAGGCTGCTATTCACGAACTTTAAGTAAATGTGAGAATTCAGATCTGCTGAGATGCTTTAGACAGAAATTTTGCAACTGTGTGACTAAAGGGATGGGAGGGGCTGCACATGAGTTAAAAATTCCACAAGTTTAATTGATAATATTATAACTTCCTAGAGAGTTATAGTATTGCTGATCCAGAGCCAAACTAACTTGGGCTATCATAACTTTCCTTAATAGCCATTTATTGTCCACATCTATGTCCTTGTTAATATCATGTGAGACTTTTTAAGATGAATTAACAGGCCACTAGTTTCCACCAACCTAGAAGCCAGGAATGTAATGAGATAACATCTAAAACCCATAGAAGAAATTTCCCAGCTTTGCTGTAACCACCTACCCAATGCTCCAAATAATGTATTTGAAAAGTGATTTGATTTTTGTCATTGCTCTATATCTTGGTCACTGTTCTATTGCTATGAAGAGACCATAACCAATGCAACTCTTATGAAGGAAACATTTAAATGGGGGCTTGCTTACAGTTTCAGAGGTTTAGTCCATTGTCATCATGGCAGGGAGCATGGCAGCATTCACAAAGACATGGTGCTAGAAAAGTAGCTGAGAGTTCTACATCCAGATCCAAAGGCAGCACAAAGAGAGTGATACTGGACCTGGCTTGGGTTTTTGAAGTTTCAAGATCCACCCTCAGTGACACACTTCCTCCAACAAGGCCACACCTACTCCAACAAAGCCACATCCCCTAATAATTCACAAATAGTGTCACTCCCTGATGCCTAAGCATTCAAATACATGAGCTGATGGGGGACATTCTTACTCAAACTACCACAGAAACTTCATGAACCTACCACCATGTTGTAACATGTTTTGGGCAACCTGAATCCATTTTCTAAGGTGCTGGTCACTCATATTTGGTTCTAGAATAAACTCTTATTCCTGGTGAGGTGAGAGCTGTGTGTTGTGAGAACAACTACTTAGACATGAACCATTTTATTTCAATAGTTCCTTCGAGTTTTCACGTAAGAAACTGGTAACCATGGCAATAGCTTCTACTTTTGAGCCTTTTTGTGAAGTTCAGTGAGAACAACTTAGGCAGAGCACCACCACACAGTGTACTTTAATATTAGCTATTGCTGAGCCACAATTAAAAATGGACTTGATGCATATTCAAGCAAAACTACCTACTTTCTAAGCATTCCCTGGTCCACTTTCCTTTCCCACTGCCAAGACACCTGTAGGTGAGTAGAATGGACACTCTGCTCATTTTGAGAGGCTGCACAGCTTGCTAGAAGGCTTCCAAATCTGCTCATCATGCCCTGCTACCTAACAGTTCACTCCTGAAACATGGCAAAATAAAATAACAATAAACACCTACTAGGTCAAATTCCTGTTGGAGCCCCTGGAGTTCCTAAAGTCATGTCAGCTGCTCCTATTATCATGTGAAGTTTTGATTGCATGTGGAGACTAACTACATCATGAGGTGGCTCTCTCGTTGGACTGGCAAATTGATGTGCTAGTTCTTGGTTGAAGGCCCCAGATCTTCTGCCAACAGCTACTGGAGGGCCCTTACAGCATGGTGCTCCTGTGGAAAAGACAACTTAAAGACAAACTTACAGTGTCTTATGTGGCCTAGCATAGAAGCCATATGCTGCCACTTCCACAATAGTCGATTCTACTGGCTACAGGGCAATAGCACACAAGGAGATAATCCCAGGAGGCAGGCATCCTTGGGAGCCCTCCTGTAGCTAATCATGTATTAGTGTCACATACAATGTTTGGGTCCAGAAGAAATATGCTACAATAATGCTGACTTAACTAGAGAATGCAAGCAAGAACCAAATTTTGTCAAAACTGAATTAAACCTGTTTTTCCCTTGTATTCTTGCCAAATTCAACTTTTCTACCAAGCAAGCCCTCTGCTTTGAGGAAAGATATAAAACCATGAAGCCAGGGAGCCACTTTCAAGCAAATTCTACCCAAGTCATGCTAATCAGTATGGTAAAACAGAAGAGCAGGGTCCTCACTGTACCGAGTCGTGTTAACACACCCTAGTCAGTGTGGTAAGACAGAAGAGCAGGGTCCTCACTGTACCAAGTCATGTTAACACACCCTAATCAGTGTGGTAACACAGAAGAGCAGGGTCCTCACTGTACCGAGTCATGTTAACACACCCTAGTCAGTGTGGTAGACAGAAGAGCAGGGTCCTCACTGTACNGAGTCATGTTAACACACCCTAATCAGTGTGGTAACACAGAAGAGCAGGGTCCTCACTGTACCACANGTCATGGTCTTTTTTTCTTGTGTTAATTTTCTGTATTTCCCTAGTCTTACATCCTACAAATTGTATAGTATGTACCTGATCACTAAAGATGCTTTCAGTGCCTCCCTTAAAGAAATGAGATCATGAGGGTTGGGTTGGGGAGAAGAGGGAGGGCACATGGAGACAGTGGGGACTTAGGGGGGGTGCATAGGGATGGTGCTGGAAGCAAATTCACTCAGCTGACCTTCCCTGACAGGATCAGAACAAACAAAGCTGTTGGCAGAATCAGGAAGGATTTAAGGGCTGAAAGAGTGACATTTGTTAAATACTGACTCGGGGAGATGGAAACTCCTTCTCAGGAGGTCCTCAGAAACAGGATAGATTCGAATCTGTCTGGAAGAATTTAGGTGTGGTTTTTCTCCAGGGCAAGTGAATTGGTTTATATAACTTCACAAAGTTTCCTGTCTGCTTTTTCAACACCCTTCCATGACTATTTAAAAACTTACCCGTTGCCTTTCCCTACCCCGACAAAGGCCCCTTAAGTGCAGAATATTTGGTGACCATATCTCAAAGCTCAATGACCCCCTCTTCTGGGAACTGGGAGACCACCCACACAGAGCAATGATAGGTTGCCACCTAAAATCTACATATTTGCTCTGCTGCGAATTGTCTGTCATCTTCATTGTTCCATTTGTAGAATTATTTGCAAAGTCTGGTCATTAGTACTTTAAAAAAAAAAGAGTTTCTATTACTTTGGATTTTTTTTTTTACAAAAGCATTCCCCATGAAAAATGTCCTAATTAGCTTTTAGTATATGCAATAATATACGTACGTTTTTAAACTTCAACACTCTTAAGGAAAAGAGGAAAAAAGTCTGTAACTGATGCTTGCTCCAAGCCTTGTCATTGTCGATGTGTGTGTTCTCATATGATGAAACCCAATGCTTCCAACATAGTCTGTGAATGTTATGTTTTCTTTTCTAAACAAACAATGAGATGATCAATTTCAATCTCATGCCCAAACCTCTATACAAGTGTGTTTCCCATTAAAGTTCATCATAATGTTTTCAAGTGTGTTTCTCAAACAAATCAAGACCGTTTTATCCTTACATAGTTAAATTGTCTTGATTTCATTTGAGAAAAACACCATACACCAGAGGTCAACGGAAAATGTACCCGAGTGCACCATTTTTTAAAATGTATGGTCCTAATGAGAAGATATGATATATTTCATCTTTAGATGCGGACTCTAGAGAAGCAGTGCCTCCCTTGCCCTGTGTGGTACTGTGGTTTTCAATGTGTTCATTCAGTGAATTTCAATTTCTAAAACCAAATGTCCACCTCTCCCCACCTTTCCCTGGTTATTTTATCATGAAGGCTTGACAACGAATGCCTATTGTACACTATCCAACTATGATGGACCCTTGTGATTACACCACATCAGCACTGTTTGGATAACCATAAAATTGCCAGTCCTTACTCCCCACTGCCTCACANGTGAGCAGTCTTGAGAATCTCTGCTAAGTAGCTTTGTATTCCCAAAAGACATGAAAATGTAAAATTTATACTTTATATTTTAATGTATAACAGTAGATTAAAAATAATGATGATGAGCATGGATTACAATATATCAAACATGTAAGAATATATACATTCATAGTAGATTTGAACAAAAAATACTCATTAGCTGTCATTGGAGATGCATAGTTCCAACTCACCACTCTTTCAGCTTACATTTATTTTTTTATTCTGTGTGTGTGTGTGTGTGTGTGTGTGTGTGTGTGTGTGTGTGTGTGCACAGTAGTGGTGGTGGGGTACCAGTGGAGGTCTGAGGATAACTGTGGTTTTTTCTTTTTCCACAATGCAGGTTTCAGGGATCAAAATATCATTGCCAGGCCTGGCAGTAAGCACTTGCACCTGCTGACCCATCTTGCCAGGCCCTAGTTCAACCTTCAGATGAAGTGACAGAGGGAAAAAATGAAGCCAGTCCCATTTCCTCATGAAGTATTCATTGGGAGAGCTAAAGCATGCAGGAGAGAAAGTAGCCTACAGAAGAGAGGCAGTCAGTAAGTGCACAGAAAACACAGAAAGAAATTCACCCACACATGCCTCTGTTCTACAGTCTCGATGAAGTAAAGGAGGTAGACAAACATCAAAGGCTGCTAAGTGTCAGGGTGAAATTCCCGTGGAGACCATTGTGATAGGAAATCAGGTTGATGTCCCTGGAAAGGACAGATCAATTTCATCATCACCAAAAGAGCAACAGAAGAGATAGTGGTTCCCCTGAATGAGGTCTCAAGAAGGGCACAATGCCATCTGCAAAGCATTCTTCCAAGTAGAATTTAAATCAANCCTCTCAAGCTAACCTGACAACATTCAGAAAAATACAGATGCTAAAAGCAAAGCATCACTGAACCGTAAGGAAGCAACNAAATGCATGATAGTTTTTAAAATAAATTTTGTAAAAGAAAATCATTTTATAAACTTCATTGTAAAAAATAAACCTTGCAAATAAATGAAAACATTCCTCACCAGAAATTTAAAGGACACTTTAAGGACAAACTATGGAGTCATTCAAAAACTAAAGGATATTAAGAATGTGAAGGGCAGTAAATTGAAACAGATTGAAACAGATGTAAACACCTTACACAAATCCTAATTGTGCAACTTCTTTAAGTGCATGGTGAAAAATGAATTATGGAAAAATAGTTTTGAAATTGTTGAAGAAGTTTGAATATTGATGTTAAGTATTATTAAAAGTAGTGTCTTAATAGTATCATGTATATTTAAAAACATTAAGCAAACAATTTCTTACAGCTACATACTAAGTACTTTATGGGGGAAATGATACAGCATTTGAAATTTACCTTAAAAATCTTCAGAAAAAAATGTGAAGAGACAGATACAAGATTAATAAGGTATTATTCCCTGTATATTTATGCACATATGAAATTTTTATTAAAGAGTAAATAATGGAGGAAGTGTCATGAGACATCATACTGATAAGAAAGGTACCTGGCAGGAAAGAATACAGGCAACACTTCCTTAACTTCCACACATGCACCTGGAAAGTCTTCATGAGCTGTAAAATAGGGGCTGTCCCTAAAGACAGCACACGGAGGAAATGTCAGAAAATTATATTGGAGTTGTACTNTATCTAACTGATAAGGATTCAATCATTTATTTTGTAATAAATGTCACTCCAGAAAGGAATTTTACATTAAGCAATAAGATGTTCTTTTTTTTTTTTTGAGAAAAATGGGTCACTTTAAAAATGTTCACAATAAGCTGATATGAAGCAACTGAACCATAACTTTGGCACTTAATTTTAATTATCAATTTGGTTGAATTAAGAAACACAAAAGGCTTTGGATGTAATCTGTGAAGGTGTTTCCAGAAACAACTAACTGAGAAGGGAATGTTGCCAGCATCACCCCAAAGGTTGGGGTACCTACCAGACACAATTAAAAGGAAGGAGGAGAAAGACCTTTTCTGCCTCCTCACCCTCCTAGATATGAGCAAGTTCCTGCCCGACCACGCTGCTTTGATGCTTTCCCTGCCATGCTTTTCCTGTTTTGGTGGACTATAGGCCTTGAACCCTGAGCCATAGTAAACCTTCAAGCGTTTGCTCAGGAGAAAAGTAAATAATATTTAAAAATTGTAAAGAAAAAAGCAGGCTTTAGCTCATTTTAGAATATGTTATAACTTAACCCAGAGTCAACCATTTTCCAAGTATCTCCCACATGTAGAGACCAGAGGCTTTGCATTTTCTCTTCCCATCTACCCCCTAGTGTTAAGGTGGCCATTTCCATTTAATTGGGGGGAAATAACAACTAAAGCAGAGAAGCCAAAGGTCTTGAGGCATCAAAGCGTGAGAAATATAAACAAAACAAAAGTGAGAGTCACCATCAAACTCCACTACCCACAACCATGCCATTTTCCCACTGACAAGCGATAGACAAGGAGGCGTCAAGGATCTCATGTCCAGACAGATTCTTGGTTCAGTCTGCTGTCTACCCAAGCAGGTAGAACAGGAGCGGGTCTAGTGCAACCAAAGCAAGAACACAAAGGAGGGGAAATAAGGAAACTTTCCATTGGAATNTGCAGACTGCAGGCTTAGGTAGCAGCCCCCACCCTTCCAGCCTTGCAAGACAAGTAGAAGCTTTCCCTAAACATGGAGAGCTCCGGTGACTCATTTCTTGCATGCACTCAACACAAGTCCCTGGGTAGTCACCGTGAGGAGTCCCAGAGAAAGCTGGCTGCAACTACAGGCTTTTCAGGGACTCTTGTAGAGGTGACAGAGAAATGAGGTCACAGTCTTTGAGAAAAGCCTCTGAATGGACACAAGGAACAGAGACAAAGATTCTGACAGTAGAACAGACTTTGGAGGCAATACAAGTAACGACTAGATGGCACCAGCGAGGGGACAGCCCAAAGTGTGGATATGGAGAGGGAATTTAAGGCTCAAAACAAGGGGGAGAGATGGCGAGCAACAGAAAGAGAGGGGGTGTGCTTTTGAAGGAGGTGAAGGGGAAAAGGAGAGAGAAAGGTAGGCCAGCCTGCTGAGTGCCTGCATCTGTCTTTCATGTGGAATACATCTTCATTTCATACATGACACACTTGGGAAAATGAGAGCAAAGTGTAATGACAAGGTAAATAAAGGTATCTCCTCCGTAAGATATGCCTTTTTTATGAGCTAAATGACTGTTTACATTTGCTTCTTGGAAATNAACATAATATCCCAACAAATTTGTCATATGTCAGTTTCTATTATTCAAAAAACACAAGAGCAAATTTGACCACAGAAAAAGTTTTTATTACTTTCTTAGGTATTTCTTTCTCTGTCAAAATATGCCATGTGCCATGTCCTGCCTTTCTCCTGTTCAAACCCTTTGCAAATGACTGGCCCAAGAACGAAGATGGTGAGGTAAGATGAAAGGACAGGAAAAATTATGCAAGTGTGGGAAGAGAGAGAATTTCTCCAGCCCAGACCCTGGTTGAAGCCAGTTATCGCCTGAGAAGCCAAAGTTTCATCACAATTAAGAGCACTCACTGTGAAACAGTATGTGTAGTGAAAACTGACAAAGGTATTTCTTCAATGTTAGCACAGTAATGAGCCAGGCTCAAAGCCTGAGCGTATATGAACTTGCGTTGGGTCTTGTGAGTGTATATGAGGTTGAGTTGGGTCTTGCCAGTATGTATGAGCTTGGGTTGGGTCTCACTCTTTTGGATATTTTCTGCGACTTTCACCAACAATACTGTCTTAGAGTTTCTATTGAGGTAATAAAACACCAGGACCAAAGGCAAAGTGGGAAGGAAAGGGTTTATTTCAGCTTCCAATTTGTAGTTAATCTTCCAGGGAAGTCAGAGCAGGAACCTGGAGGCAGGAACTGAAACAGAGGCTGTGGAGGAGTGTTGTTCACTGGTTTATTTCTCATGGCTTGATCAGCCTGAGTTCTTATGCTCCCCACGACCACTTGCCCAGGGGTGGCACCACCCATAATGAACTGGACTCTCCCACATTAATCACTAATTAAGAAAGATGCCCCAGAGGTTTGCCTACAGGCCAGATTTTGGGAGGCATCTTCTCAACCGAAGCTCTCCCTTTCAAATGACTTTAGCCTGTGTCAAGTGGACATAAAAACTAGCTAGCACAGAACCATTGTTTCCAAGGAAGATTCCCTAACTTCCTGTTTCCCAGTGAGCTAGACTTAAACCTTCTCACTGTAATCCTGTCTGGTGTTCCTGCAAAACCTCTCTGTGAAAGAATCATTTAAAATTCCTTGGCAATGCTTTGATGATCAGAACTTCAAAAACCACCAGTCCTTGACTATTAAAGACAATGGAGTGTGACTCTTCTCTGAAAAAAACCATACTCTCAGGAGTATCATACTTTCTTCCCGGGTTACCTGTGCTGAGAATCTTTGTTTAAAAATGCCTTTTAGTAACTTTTATGTCTGTTTCACACTGGATCCTGAAATTCTTTTCTGTGATGTGGCCAAAGATCTAGTCTTACCTGAGTGAAGGTCCTTTCAAGAGTTAGGAACCTCCCCCGGACTCCTATGGGTGACAGTGTGGATCTGTGCCTCCATCACTGCCACCGCTGACACTGGTACCTCCAGCCTAGTTGTTCCATTATGTGTGAGAGATTTCTTCCTCCCATTACCTTTCCTCTGGTCNCCAACCCCATTCTAGAACCTTCTCAAATTTTGTATCTCCCTTACTGGTTTGTAGTATGATTCTGTCCACCTGGCTTTGAAATTTATGCATTTATTGCCTTGAGTAGATTTCATGGTCATGGAGCTGAAGAAAAATGGAGGAGCTGGTACATATAGAGTCCTGGGGACTTGAAAGGGTATCTGAGCCCCAGTATGATGCCTGTCGATAGTAGACCTTATCGAAGCTTTCTTTCCTTGTCCTCACTGCCCCCTCTGTCTTCTGGCTGNTGGATACTTTAGTTATTTGTTTTTATCTACGACCGAGTTAATATCTAAAAGGACTGTCCATTTCCACTTCTCAAGAGTCCGGGAAGATTTAACAGATACTAATGACAAAGACTAATGTCTCTGTGATTTCACGCCAATTGATCACAGATGTTATCTAGGCTTTGTATTTACATGTCACCATGTAAATTTGCTGAACAGCCAAGATTACAAAATCCTGTCCTACAAAACATATCCCAGAGTTCCAGTGGCCTAAGCGATACATCAATCTGAACAATCTTCATTCATTTTTAAGTCAGAGAAGAGAGTTGATATTGACATACAATGTCTGAAATGTCATTTGTGAATAAAGCAGTAATTTGAAAAATGGTATG
The DNA here is from genome assembly GCA_001675575.1 of Neotoma lepida. Classification (NCBI taxonomy): domain Eukaryota; kingdom Metazoa; phylum Chordata; class Mammalia; order Rodentia; family Cricetidae; genus Neotoma; species Neotoma lepida. Next base: position 22,606 of record LZPO01067546.1, read on the forward strand.
GCTAGTCTGACAGTATACACTAGAATGATGTTGGATTCCTTTAACCTAGTAAAATGTCATATGGACAAAACAGCTTATTTTATTGCAAAGGAGTATGTTCATGTCACACTTGGCTTAAGGCAGAGTACAAGGAGACTGAAATTAGAAATCCATGGTGTTCATAATCAAAGATCAGTACCAGATACAACTTTAATACAGTATAATATATGAAGAGAAGCCTTCAAGCACTGAGTAGGAAAGGAGCCAAAGTGATACCTGCAAAGAGTGGACTGGTGATCAAGAACAGACTAGAGGAAGCAGGAAGAGCTGTTTCTAAACGGAGCCAGTTAACTCTAGTGGAAAGATCATTGCGCAATGAGTGCTTAGCCCTCGCTGTTTGTGCTGCGTGAGCGCAGCATGGCACCCAGCTGCTCACAGGCCTAACACAAAATGCTTTATTGTGCTTTCCTTCAAACATGTTATATCATCACGTGCTGAGTTATCCAGAGGTCAAATAGATAAAGTCTTCCCACAAAATCTCACAGAGACAAACTCTATCTGTAATGCTCCCTGTCCATCAAGAGTAGGTAAAGCAGAAGAAACCTTTTTTGTATTAGCCACTCAGGAGCACAGACCTACAAGATAGCCATGCTACCCACCTCTGGGTTGTGGGATACTTTGTGCATTCTGCTTCTCCCAAGACCACCAATAAAATTTGCTTTGAATCAGAGTGCGAAGCTAGCTAGTAGCTGAAGAAAATTAGACATAGAGGTTTTGGAGGACTTAGGACAAATAGACAGACACAGGAGGTAGTAGGGGGATCTTGGTGAGAGTCTTGGTTCTTTAAGATTGAGGAATGAGAGAGAGGAGGTCACTGGTTGCTTCTCCACTGCTTCTCTGATCATTCAGGTTTTTACCGAGATATCTGACTCCCGAGTTTTTATTGATAAAGAATAATTAGATAAATGCTTAACCTCCATGCCACAGCAGAAGAAATGTCCTGGGGAGCCTCAGCGTTGGCACTGAATTGCTCCAGCTTAGGAATGGCTGAATTTGTTTCTCTTTACAACTCATTAGTGACATTTAGTCACCTGGCTTCACTCCTCCAGATGAGGCCAAAGTAGTACAGTCTAAACCACGTACCAGGAAATGGGGAGAATTGAAAATATGGCAAGCAGATCTACCAGTTCATGTCTCATTGATAAAAGTCAAGCTTTAGTTTTCCTTTTTCTGATGTGCTTGTAAGTACTAAAATGTGATCTTCATGAGTCTAAGCAAATGTTTAAAAGTTCTATCTTTCTAGAGCGTAAGCAGTATCTGCACCATAAGGGACTTGATTAAATGTTTTGACGTAAATAGAACTCCAGTGCGAAGTAAGCAGAGCAGAAGAGAGCTGAGGGTAACACATGAGAATATCTGTGGCTAGCCCGTTACTTATTATTCTAAGAATCACCCAGTTAGTAATTTCCACAACTAAGTGACTTGCCAAGTGCACTGGAATGGCACTTCACCTCTAACCCCTCCAGAGCTGCAGTTCTTCACACCAGCACAGCGAGCTAANGAAGAGCAAATGGGAAGGTAGCTTTGCTTTTGCAGACCCCAACCTCAGCAAGCAGCTCAATACTTTGTGCTCCTGCACATCAGGAGAAATGATCACTCTTATTGATCTGGATTTTCCCTAAATAAATCTGTAAATTTAATGCAACCCTAGCCAGAATTCTAGCTGAAGTTTTTCCTTATGACACCGGTGACTGCCAATCCCCAAGAGAAGTTTCAAAGTCTCTTGGATCTCTTTGAGTTTTCATTCTAATGAGAGACTACATGGGTCTGAACTCTGGCCAGCATTTTTTTATTTACTCAGGGTGACCTGGTAGACATGGGGTGCTTGTTCAACTGCAAAGAGTGATAACACTTCATTTCTTTCTCATCTATTGCTCTTCCTAGTCCTTCAATATCAAAGGTGGTACTGTAGTAATGTATTTCCTTTAGGCTAGGGGTAGCATACTGTAGCAGGTACTTTTTTTAAACAACTGTGACAGATAGCTCAGTGAACATCCAAAAGGAGAAAAGATTTATTTTGGCTCATTGTCTTAGAGGTTGCAGCCTCTGCCATGGGCTTGGGGTGAGGCAGAACTCATGATAATAAGAGAATGGTGTGAAATTGCTCACCTCATGTCTCCAGAAAACAGAGCACTCCTGTACCATCAAGGTGCTCTGTTCTTCCCATTCAGGATGGATCTTCTGCTTTAGTTAATCCTCTCTGGAAGCACCCCTACACACACACCCAAAGACATGCTTTACAGATCTCCTAGGAATTTTTTAATTCAATCAAGTTGACAATCAAGATTACCTGTCACAAGTGGGTTGGGGGATGATGCAGGGCAGAGCCATAGGGTAGGTGTCTCTGGTCTTTTTCATAAGGAATGTGACTTTGAGTCCTTTACTTAACTCCCTGCATTTCCATTTCCTTGTCTGTAAAACAAACCCTACTGTGGTTTGCATATGGCTTGTGTATGTCCTCTGAGGGTTAGAGCCTGGGACCCTAATTTGTGGTGTTAAGAGATAGGGCCTTTGGCAGATGACAAGAATAGCACACTACTTGAAGGTGGAACCCTAGTGTTGACTACTGGTGTCTTGCCATCTGATGGTAAAAGCCATCACCATCACCTGACATGAGACCTCCAGAACTATGTGCCAGAAGAAATCTTGTTTTCTTATAAAGTTGTCCAACTTCAGGTGTTCTGTTATAATAGTGAAAAATGGACCATGACATCCTGGCTGTGGACATCTTGCAAATGATAAAGCAGGGTAAAAGGAATATTGCCACACTGAATGCCTTCTACTGACAAGAGCAGTGCAATTACGTCAAGTATTAGTCAGAAGTATCGTGACACTAACTCCTAAAAGGCAACTATTCTTTTTTAAATTTGTGTCTGTCAAAAGACAGACTGATTCTCATTTTTTATACTTCTAATTGGTATGAGCACAAAGTTCTAAGAGTTGGCATGTCAACTCAAATTTTCCTTGTCTGTTTGTGACTTGAGATAGCTGCTGGTGGGAGAATGAAACAACTCCATGCATTTCTGTTGGTAAAGACCCACTCACTTGCTGTAATCCATTGACAGTGACTACATCTACACCAGGGTTTTATCCTGACCCACTCACTTGCTGTAATCCATTGACAGTGAC
>LZPO01067548.1:0-12401 GCA_001675575.1 Neotoma lepida
AAAAAAAAAAAAAAAATCTACATTTTTAATTTATGAAGTCAAGACTAAAAGAGACAAGCTTTGTGTCTTTGTTTCAGCTCGTGTGGTGTAATAGTGAATGAAAAGTAGGTAATGTCATCTGTTTCTCATGCCTGGTACAGTTGCCTCTTTCTGCTCTTTGTCTCCCTTCTCCATCTTAATAACAGTATCAATAGTTCTCTTTATAAATAAGCCTTCCACAAAAATCACTTTAGACAAGTCGATGATACACAAAAAATGCTCATTATGGAAAGAGTAAAACCAAAATGCTGAATCTAATTCCAGAACAAACTCTGGTAAGGTACATGAGGTATATTAGAGACAACAGCACCAATTAGCATTAGCCAAATCTTTCTGNAAATCAAAGGCCTGGAACACTGTGGTACATGCCCTAACTTAGGAATAGTCATAAAGCAAATTAAAATATATGGTAAAACCATGCACATTGCTTAGACATTGTTCAGGGCAAGCCTCTGTTGTTTCAACTATGAGGTATTTAAATATGAAGCTTAACTTGCCAGAAATATCTTTTCCTCTTTTTCACTAAAATTATATGTGAATCATTTCCACCATGGTCTCAAATTACTCTGTACACTTACATACTTTAATACATCAGGTTGGCCCCCTTACACTTGCTTCTCTTGTGAATCTACTATTGCCCTATATACCAGTGTGGCAGGAAGAAATGTTGGCAAAATCACAACTAGAAAAAATGAGATTATGTGTACTACTCCTGAACTATTAAATATGACAGCTTCCTGTTCAAGTACTGAGAATACATCTAAGACATATTCCTGAACCATCCAAGATATTTACAATTCCAGACTGACCTTCAGTTTTAGCTTGTGCTTCACACAAACATGAAAAATAAGCTGGAAAATTTTATATATTAATTGTTACAGTCATACTCAGTTTCATCTATACAGTTCTTGATATTTTCATTTCTTATGGCAAAAATAGTCCTAGTCAAGAGGGAAATTGATCTGGCTTCTCCTTGTTCTGTGAAATGCGTATGATACTATGGGACTCTAGCTGATTATTTCTTTATTTCACACACAGACACATCCTTTCACATCTAGAAGAACCCATGTTTTGGGGACAAATANTAGACAAATCAGTAAATAACATCCAGTTGAAAATTCTCCATCAGTGGTATACTTTACAAGCAGCCTTGACATTAAATTCCTTCTTTGGAGCCCTTCCGTGTGCTAAACTCCCAGGGTTGACTATTCTATCATTCCAACAGCATAGTATACTTCTACATAATTACAGAAAAGTTTTATGAATCATGGGATGCCAGCCATTCTTCAAGATAAACTAATCAGTATGCATCTATTCTCTAATGACATATTGCCATTTAGATATGTCTCTTAACAAAGAGCTACCAAGTCTCTTTTGTTTAATGTTTGATCTATGATTATGGGCAACACATATCTATGTCTGGTTAAACTTAACTGAAAAAAAAAACTTATTTAGTTTCCCTTTGGCTGCTGCTCAGAGTACAGAACCACGTCCTTACCATCTATCAGTTATGTTACAATCAATTTCTTCATTTTAGCATCACTGTAGTTATTGGTAACTTACCTGAGTCTAGAAAAAGAAGGATTTTAATATGTCAACCAATAAGCAGCATGATACTGTTAGGAAAATCTTCAAATTTCCCTCCACCCTGGGGCATAATTAAAGCATGTTATGTATAAAGAAAGATAACTAAAAACAAAAAAGATTGAGTGCATAAATACTTGAACAGAAACAGATTTTGAACTAGAAACTTTATTTTTCTTTGTAATTCAAGAAACGTGGTCTCTAAAGTTTACAAAATGCAGTTGCCTGTTGTAAAATTCTCAAGAATGAGAGTATCAATATATAATAAAGGTTCTATTAAAAGTTACATTGAATTATAAAAATTGTTAACTGTTGGAATACTATAGAATATTGTAGTGTTTAGTTAGACTATACTTAACAAAATTCTTGTCACTCCTGAAAACAAGGATATTAACTTAACTAATGATCCCTTAAATGGTTATGTAAAATATAATTTAAGCTACTTGCTACATGCAAAAGAGAGGCACCATTTGTTACTGCCAAAAATCACTGGCATGTAGAAATCAGAAAATCATTAGCCTTGATAGAAATAGCTTAATACAACAGGGAAGACAATGCATTATTTAGCACAGTTAAATGACAATTGATGCAAACACTGGTGAAGTGCGAGGGAAAGAGAAGAAACAATTTAGTGAATGATAAATTCTGTTCGTAGTATTTATGCATGCAAAGGAATGGAAATCTTTGCTCATTAACCAAGGCACTTAGTTTGTGAGCCAAAATGCTTCAGGCTGTAGCCTTAATTGTCATAAATGTTTATCTCTATGAAAGTTTAATTTGGACTTATGAAAAAAAATCATTCCAAGCAATGAATATTCTNTATTTTCTGGTTTTGTCTCCTTCGTCAGCTTAAGCGAGGTTACTCAAAACTTTGTATATAGCTGTCATCCTCCACGTGGTCTCCATATACCACCAGATACAGTTAATTTATCTTTTTCTCCATTATTTTCCGTTCTTTTACATCTGTCAGCATTGAGCCTCCTGGTATAGTTTCAGGCATCGTACGTTAATCATTGCATTCTAGAGCACATGTTTTTCAAATCTGCAGAGTAGAGTGTCATACTGTGCTTTGCTCAGTTTGAATGACACTTGCCAATCTGTTTTCTTTATTCTCTTGACTTGCTTTGCCATTACCATACTATCTTCCGGCTGACAATGTCTTTGATTCTCAGCCAATATATTGAAAGTGTCCCCAACAATAAGCAAACATGAATCATTTTAATAGTTAAGAGATCTCAGCACAGAGCAATGCATTTGTGCATTTAGTTGACTGTGTATTGTGCTTTAGGCCTGGCTGTGCAAGCATTTGAGCTCAAGTAGAGTAAATTATCAGTGATTTCTCTCATATTTTTCTACTAATTTAGTTTTGTTTTTTGTTGGTTCATTTGTTTTGTTTTATTTATTGAGCAGGGTTTCTCTGTGTAGCTCTGGCTGTTCTAGAAATTGCTCTGTAGACCAGGCTGTCTTCTATCTCAGAGATCCAACTGCCTCTGCCTCCCGAGTACTGGGATTAAAGGTATGTGCCACCATATCTGGCTACTAATTTAGTTTTAAATCACCATGCAGAGAATAAATCTTCATAGGAACTATAATGACTTTTTCAAATTCTCACCTTTGTGAAGCCCTCCTCTACTTTGAAGGGAGTAAATGTGGTGGTGTGCTTTTGTATGTGTTTGTAGCTATGAGCCCTTTAGCACTGTGCACTCTCTCAAAAGAAAGATGGTATTGTTTTGCTGAATAAAGGCCAACTAAGAAGCATAAATGTTTGTAGATGATAAAACTGAGTATCAGAAACACAGACTATGTTAAGTATTAGCAGCTGAAGAATTTCTCCTCACCAAAAGAAATACTAGTCATTAAATGATGTTTTCCATGAAGCAAAGTACATATGAGCTTCACATGTACAAGTAATGAAGGAACCAATGACACTATGTGTAAAGTCTTGAGTCTCTTATTTACAAAGACGGTTGCCTCAGACTCACCCATGGGGATTGGCAAAGCCTTCCTCTGAGTGAGGCTCAGAAGCATGGACAAACCTTCCTCTGATCAAAATAAAGAACATTTACAAAAGATTATCAGTGTGTCAAAACAAAACAGGACAAAACAAACAAACAAAACTAGCAACTGCAGCTTCATTTGGATGACTGCAACCTGAGGGACATCCTGCCAAGGGCAAGCTAACTCCTCTACTCTACAGTGTGTTAAATAATAACANACTGAGGATCTGAGTTATTGTTACATCAGAGTGAACATGGCCCATCTAAATGCAGCTTTTCCAAGTATGTGTCTGTGTGCCTTTCCTTTCTTCATTCCCTTATTACTCCAGTCAGATTTTCAGGACCAAGCTGTACAGGGTGTTGTACACATGTTTTCCAACCTGTAGTGGAAGATATATATATTTAATATTTTAAAGTGTTTTCCACTACTATAGATTAAAGGTATTTATAATACTGTAGCATTCAAATAAAAGTGTTTGGATGAGATCCAGCTCATTGTTTATATGTATCAGTTCACGACCTTTGCTATATCCATTCTACTTGTTATGTCTTATTTTGTCCGCTTTCTTCATTTTTGGTCAATTAATAGTCTATTCTTTGTAAACCTCTGAATGTTTCTTCAGGTTCATATATGTCTTTAATAAGTTAATAACCTGTAACCAAGCATAAAAATAGGTATAAAATTATTAAAAGAAATACAGATGTTAAGGATGAATAAGTGACTACAAATGTCAATGTGGTCGAGGAGAATTGACCAAACTCCAGATGTGAATAAGGATTTAGCTTTTATAGCAAATCATGCAAACATATACAAGTTGCAAGTTGTACACACTTCTTTGCACACATATATACACCTATGGGCAAAATATTACCAATTTATGAGATGAATTGTGGATTTTTCCTTCCACTGAATGTTTAGATGAAATACATTATGTGATGCAGTGTTGTGTGTGATTTCCTCACAATCAAGAAATGTGTTTTACGTTCACTTTTATTAAGTTCTTCTGTCTTTAAAAGTCATACTAAACAACAAATTTGATTTTTATCATCATTTCAGTCAACTCACAATAAAGACTAGCCACAGAGCCAATGACTGGACTAAATTGTTTAATTAAACATTTTTTATTCATCTTTGACTATTTCAAATTCTTAAATTTTTGTGCATAGAATATGTTCTATAGCATCCAACAAATGGTTGGATTAAATACATATTTAATTGTAGAAGCATATGACGATATAAAATATTGAGTTTAGCAAACAACATTATAATTTATATTGGTAGCAATTGCAATTAAACTTAATTTCAAATGATATTATTATTGTATAGACTTTTCTTCTGCATAACTGGACTACAGGTCCATTGCATATCCAAAATAACTATCATTTGTAAATTTTTAAATGCCAGTAACTACTACCATAATTGACTAGTTTTTTTTTTTTAATTTTTTTGACTACTTGATTTTAACCAAGGGTATAACCTTGCTTCACCATCCATTTATTTCTAATTTAGAGGATAATAAATCTACACACACCAAAATCAATAAAACATGATTTTAACATCTACTGAGGAGAGGCATAGGTAACTGTGTTTAAATTGCACACTCCAAGTGCACAAGGTCCAAGTAAGGTAAGGCAGGTATTTGCCTAGGCATATAGAGACCACTCACTGATTGGCTAATCACTTTATGATTTTCCTTTCCTTAGTGACTCTCAGAGATATACTTATTACATCCCTTTTGCAAGGTGTACAAGAGTAATATCTGAAAGAGGAGAAGAAAAGAGAATGTAGAANAAGCAGCATAGAGGTGAAGGAGAATGAAAACAGTAAGTTTGTTTTCATTGGATCAAAGACAATGGTCCTTTCTTGAAATTTGTCTGCGAATCTTAACTGCTTTCCATCTACATACACACCCATACAGGTGCCTATGCAGGGCTGTATCACAATTAGATTTTGTTGTTGATTTAAGTAACTTAGTGGAAGTATTAAAAATGAAAACTTAAATAATGCCTAAATTAATGCCAGAAAATAAATATAAATATACTTCAAAATAATAATTATAGGTGATGTCTAATTGCTAAAGCATAGTACTTATGATTCTGGATATTTCTCTTTTCACTGTTTTATAATTGAAAACCCACTAGACTTCAATAAATCAAGAATTCCCCATAAANGGGGTCATTTATCATGTATTTTCTAAAGAAGTTACATTTTCCTTTTCATTAAATCCTGAAGAACCCAAGGCCAGACTTCATATATGTGTATTTGTTGATTATCAAATTNCTTTTTGGAAATCAGAAGTCTTCTCATGATATAATCTATATTATGATGGACTTGTGCTATTATGATTAAGACTGGTAATAATCTGTCAGATATAATTCTAATGTTTCATGACTTTTCATAAAGTAGGTTAAAATGTACATCCATAACAAATATGAGATCCATAGCAGAGCAAGTAAAAGGTCTAATTATTCAAATATACTTATGGGGCTTACTTACAGATATATGAATAAGGTTTCCTTACAGAGCATGAGTAACTAACGACAGCTTCATCACTGAAAATTTCCATCGCAATTCAGATAACAATTCCTTTAAGCTGCACTCCTAGTCCTCGTTGCCCAATGGCTGGACTGTTTCANCAAGGTCTCAGTACTCTTAGAAACTACTTAGATAACAATGGTTTGAGCTTTTTATACCTCAAAAGTCTCATGACATCCCTAAGTCTTTTACATTTCATAAAGTTTCTTGTTGTAGNATATTATTTTAAGATGTGTTGTTTGTTTAAGCTGTGAACGTTTGTTTTAATGATGCAAAGATGTGTTGCAGTCTTTTATGTTGCATTTGTTTGACTCTGTGAAGCCTTATTAGTTTGCCTGTCTAAAACACCTGATTGGGTTAATAAAGAGCTGAACGGCTGATAGCTAGGAAGAAAGAGGAATAGGCAAGGCTGGCTGGGAGAGAGAATAAATCGGAAGAGAAATCTGGGAAGGGACNATTGAGAAGCAAGAACAAGGAGAGGAAGATGCTAAGGGTCAGCCACACAGCTACACAGCCAGCCATGGAGTAAGAGTGAAAGCAAGATTCACAGAAGATAAGGAAAAAGCTCAGAGGCAAAGATAGACATGATAATTAGTTAAGAAAACCTGGCTAGAGCTCTGGGAGTCNGGTCGAAGAGAAGGAAGAGGGATTATATGAGCAAAGGGGCTTAAGAACATGATGTGGGGGACTAGGCCCTCTGCATACAGGAGACACTTGTGTAGAGAAGGGCTCCTGACAGTGGGANGAGGATTTATCCCTGGTGCATGACCTGGCTTTCTGGGGCTCATTACCTATGGTCAGACACCTTGCTCACCCTTGATGCAGGGGAGAGGGGCTTGGTCCATCTCAACTGAAGGTACCAGGCTTTGCTAACTCCCCATGGGAGGCCTTAACTTTTGGAGGAGATGTAGGGGATGGGTCTGGTGACAGAGGCTGGTGGGGAGTAGGAGGAGGGATGAGAGGGGAATCTGTGGTTGGTATGTAAAATGAATTTTAAAANTTTAAATAAAAAAAGAAAAGCTGAATAGAAACAAGCCAAGCTAAGGCAGGGCTTTTATAAGTAATAATAAGCCTCTCTGTGTGATTTATTTTGGACCTTGGTAGGGCCCCCCAAAGGAGCAAAGAGCCAAAAGAACAAGAAAACAACCAACTAGAGCTTGTGAGTCTTGTCAGCCTCCATTCCTTCCTTTAATCAGTTTTGTGGAAATATCTATGTAACATTCTCTGAACAAATATTTCTCTTGCCGGGGAAGGCACAATATTATTAATGTATTTCTATAGTTCTACAAAAATCATTGTTTTTTTTTCCTATTTTGAAGCTTAAAACTGATCCACTTTAAGCACAATAATAAACTAGAGTACAAGTGTTACTACTGACATCGGTCTGGTGCACAGTGCTTTATCCTTTATTGACATCTTTGGTGGTTCAGTCAACAACGTGATATTTTCCTTAAAACCACTTTCATTTTTAAGTTTTTCAAGTATGCTTTCTTGGTTTCATATAATGTTATAATTATGAATCATAAGGTTAATATAAAACCTAGAATTTATTCATTGTTCACCAAATACTGCCATGATGAGATTATCAAATTGAAAATAGATTGGGGGTTGAGGAATTTCCATAATAACCAGACTGTAAGGCTTTCCAGCTATACAGTCAATGTAGCAACTATTTGACCTTATCCTTGAAGGGAAGGAGAAGTATTCAAGGATGACAAACATATAATTGTGTGTGNCTGCATTCCAATAATATTTAATTATATTTATTTTTATATATTTAATTTATATTTTTAATTAATTTAATTATAAAACAGGTGGTAAGCCAGGCATGATCCTTAGGCCACAGTTGGCAAGTGCTGAAATAAACTAGGATAGTTCTTAAACTTGAGGAAGTTGCCATGGATATTTAGTTTACAAAGAATACTAAATCCAACATTGAATGTCATTCTCTTGAAAATTTCCAACTGAGTTTGAAAACCAAATATTTATATTTTCTGTTTCACAATTCAATTACATAATGAATTTGATGGTTCCCTTTTATTTTATTAAATTTATTTTTGTGCTGGTGTTACTGATTTTTTTGTTATAATGTTCTTGAGTGAAGAGGCATTAATTTAAACTTTTTAAAAATAATTAGAAATACAAAGTCTTTCTATTCTCCCAATAGCCCTTTTCAAATGCTAGAATTATACTAGAATCTACTAATCTATTAGCTAGAACCTACTAATCTGTTAGCTAGAATCTACAACTTGTTATCTGATATGATAAACCCAGTACCAATTTCAAAGGCACTGTCTCCTGTATTCACTGTTTTTTGCCATTTATTCTGCTGTATGTAACACAATTTCAAATAAAATTTAAATGAGGATTATAGACATTTTATCTCCCTTGCTATACTTTTTGAAACTTGCATAGTTTAAAAACTGTAAAGTAATGTGTTCTTTATTTATGCAAATAAAAATCAAAGACTAAGCAATGAGTCTCCTAAGAGCTCATTCTCTATTCTCAAGCATTAGTTAATGGTAATTTATTTAAAAGATACATAAAACCCCTCAGACCTGGTGGTGTTTCATTGTTCTAATTAGTCCTACATATTAGATATTTGTCTTTTCTCTAAGATTTCTCATACCAATGTTGTGTCAAGAATTTCTCCCTTGATATTTAGTTGCCCCATCATTAGCACTACTTACAAGGCTTGATAAGCTGATAAACATGTTAAGGTAGAATAAAAAACATGAAAGCTCTAGCTAATCATGTCTATCATGCCTTACCAATTTCCAATGCAATCAGGTGCAAATCATATTTCCCCTCTTTTGCATTATGTGCTTGAAGAAACCACTGATAGAATTTCAATATCCACCTGCAACAACTACCTTATGCTTGAGGACTCTTGGTTGGCACAGACAGGTAATTTAACATGGCCTATTCTCAAATTTATTTGTACCTAAATTGACAGAATTTTTCTTAAATCAAGGATAGTATGGTTATTTCAGCATGGGATAAGAAAATAAAAACAATCTACAGGGCATGTAGCCTTTCTCCCAGGCAGGTGAGTGTTGTCAGTTTCTTTTCACTTCAGAGTAATTTACTTCACAAATGCCTCAACATCATGAACACTGTGATCTTAGAGTTCAAAACATGTAGAAAATGGCAGCTTGATTCTCAAGCCCAAAAATATCGGTCAAATGAATCGCAAACATATTCTCCAANATACCTTCTTCTGTTTCCTGCTTCCTCATATAATTTGTCTTCTTTGTACCCTTAGACAGTTTTCCACTTTCATGTCATATATACCTACACGATTCATGTATCTATAGAAAACCTAGGAACCAACAATGAGAGAGAATATGTGATGTTTATATTTTTGAGCTGGTTTGATTCACTTAATGCTATTATCTCCAGTTACATCTATTTTGATGCAAATGGCATGATTTTCTCTTTCTTTGTGCCTGAAAAAAATATTTTTTAATCCATTCCTTTCTAATGAACACCTATATTGGTCAACAGCTGTTTTATCATGAGTAATGTTTCTAAATTATTTTATAATTAAAACATCATTATAAAAAAATTTTGTAGAAATCAAAAACAAAACAGACAAAAAATGTGGCATAACAAAAGTATGGAGAACCAAAGTCTGTACATGTCGGTGAACTTCTATAAAATTACAATAGTCATTTTGAAGCTCTGGACCTTCACACTGGATTTTACACATCTACAATTAAATATACCTTTATGAACTAATCTGTTGTGGAATATTNCTTCAACTATGTAAAGGTGTGTTGTATTTGTTTATGCTGCATTTGTTTAACCATGNTAAAATGTGTTACATTTTTATACTACATTTGTTTAATTATGTAAAAATGTGTTGCTATTTTATCTTGCCTGCCTAAGGTACCTGATTGGTCTAACAAAAAGCAGAACACCAATAGTTAGGCAGTGGAGGGCTAGAAGGGGCTGGCAGGCAGAGAGAATAAGTAGGAGGAGGAATCTAGGCTTGAGAGAAGACGATAGAATGAGGGAGACAGAGAGGAAGATGCCTGGGACCAGCCAGCCAGTCAGCCAACAGCCAGACAGACACAGGAGTATGACATACAGAATGAAATGTAAAAAGCCCTGAGGCAAAATGTACATGGAGAGAAACAGGTTAAATTAAAAGAGCTACCAAAAAAGGAGCATAAGATAAGGCCATGCATTCATAACTAATAATAAGTCTCCATGTCATGATTTGGGAGCTGGTTGGTGGCCCAAAAGAAAGCCTGCTACGCTTGATCCACTACAAGAGAAAAAAAAAAACACAAAACAAAAAATCAAAACCCTGGAAAAATCCATGACAGAGATAAATTAGAACAATTGCCTACATAACCCTTCATGAGTTAAGTGCCTATTACCTTTATTACCTTTGCTCAGTTCTTCTGTATTACCTAATATTTACCAATTACTTGTTCTCTTTCTACATGTTATACTTGAACTTCTTGTGCATTTGTTTACATACATACATACATACACACACACACACACACACACAAACACAAACACACACATATGACTAGGATTTATTTGTGAGGAAAAATATTTTTATTTTCTTTACGAAATTTCATGAACTTGTTTAATAGTATACATTTTAAGGTCATCCATTTTCCTGCTAATTTATTTATTCCATTTTTCTTTGGCNCTGAATAATATTCTATTTTATACATGTACTGGATTTTCTTTATTCTGTTGGCTGGCAACTAGATGACTTTATTTCCTCAGTATAGTGAATAAAGCAGTAATAAACAAATAATGTTATCTTAAACATCAATATGTAAATAGCTCTACGACCACTCAAATCCTTTCAGTAAAAATTCAGACAAGATATGTCTGGCTNATATGTTGATCTATTTTCAGTTGTTAGAGAAAGCTAGGCACTCATTTCCATAGTGCCTGGACTAGTTGGAATTCCTTCCAGCAGAAAAAAAAAAAAATTAGCCTGTGTTTGCATCCTAGGCAGCTTTTCTTGTTATTTGTTTTCTTAACATCTGATATTTAGAGTGGGTAAGATGTATTTTAGTGTAGTTTTTTGTTTGTTTTTGCATTTTTCTAATGGCTACTGAAATTAACTTTTTGTCTTATGTTTATTGGCCATTTGTACTTCATCTGTCTGTTCATCTCACTAGCTTGTGTTTTGATTGCTTTAATTTCTTGTTAATAAGTTTTTTATTGATTTTAAGTTCTAGAAATGATACCTCTGTCTGATGCACTAACGAGGAAACATTTCCCCCATTTTTCAGGCTGTCTCATCACTCAATTGCTTAAAGTTACATTTGTCAATATTTGGCATTATTTCCTAGGTGAAAAGTACTGAAGGATTACTTAGGAAATTTTTCCTGTGTGTGTATCTAGAATGTTTCTCTACCTTTACTTCCAACACTTTTAGACTTTCAGGTCATACATTAAGGTCTTTTTATTTTCTACTTGAAGATGATTTTTTTTTTTACATAATGGATCTTAAGGATCTAATTTCACTCTTTCTCATGTTAATATTCAGTTTACTTATTACTGTTTGTTAAAGAAATTGCCTTTTCTTCACAGTTAAAGATTAGTTTTTATTGGTAACCAACATTGGCTGTGGCATTGAACAACCAGCTTAAAGAGTAAATGTGTCATATGGCATTGGGAATTAAATGTGTACTAAATACTTTTGCTGTTGATGGTGCAGAAAATCAGGAGAAGCCTATTGGGTGTCCCTGCTTGTATTAACTGTATTATCTGTTTCTCTTATTTTCAAAGAAAATAGTTCATAGTCGACAGCTTATTGAAATGGTATTTAAGATTTATGCAACTAATTTCCAACTGTAGGTGCTGATACTGATTCACATGGTGCCACAGTGTGTGATTATGATACAGAAATTGCATAGGTGAAGTGTATCCTAGGGATGACTAGTAAAATTCGATAGANGTGCTTTATTCAGATAATCTCTTACATNTAACTAATAATATATAAATTATAGTACATTTTGAAAATGGGATAAAATTTTGGGTATGAAATTCTAAGAATAGTGTTGGCTTATCATTTTTATTCTAGATTGNAGAAGTTTCTTTCCTCCATTTCCGCATCAAAGCACTATGGCAAAATCAATAGCCCAGGATGTCATTACCCCTTGACATTTAAAAGTAGCAATTTCTATTGGCAAACAATTTGTAGTGTACATTTAAATCTTATTAGATGAGCTTTAAGAGGAGTGTAGGTGCCTGGTGGTGGTGGC
>LZPO01067549.1:9273-25686 GCA_001675575.1 Neotoma lepida
TTTTATCTTATTTTTTTAGATGCTTGTTTGTTTTCTGAGTGAGGGAAAGAAAGGCTATGGATTTAGGGGAAGGGAACCATAATTAATATATATTATATAAAAAGAATCTATTTTCAAGAAATAAAAAAAACTAATGAATGTAAATAAAGAATAAACTATTTTATTTTGTCCCAGAATTCACTCACTTGTCATTTAATGATGGGGATATAGACTAAGAAATGCTTGGGTGGGTCATTTCTCCATTGAGTAACTATCAATGGAGCATTCTCAGACACACCTACATGTCATTGGTCAGTTACCCTACCCAAAGAGTTCCGTTAGTAAGTAGCCAGACTTTATTGCTGAGTCCTGGTCTCTGTAATTACCACTTTCCAAATGCCTTTTACAAAAGTCCCTGTAATTTTCATTGAAAAAAAAAATGGAATTGCATTGCCCATGGTGGTGGTGGTGGTGTATGTGTTGAAGGGGGGGTGGGGTTTCTGATTCAAAGACAATATAAAGTTGCTCTTAACTGTCTGGTTGGAGTTACTCAGCAAGAAGCACTGTGCTCTCTGGAACAAGTTGCAAATCAGAAAAGAACGTTTGCTAATTTGTTTTGGACCATGTTCAAGAGCAAGGAAGTCAGAGAGTCGGGGGTGAGGTGGAAGTGAGTCACAATTCATCCCTGCACACAGTGGCTGGGATCAGAACACCGAATGCAGAGGAGTTCAGGAAATCCCAACTGACTGTCTGCAGGAACCAAACTCCTGGAGGGGAAAGGTCCTCTGCTTCTAGGCCTGGCTTTTCTCACTCTTCCTTTACCTCACTCAGTAGCACATGAGTGGTTGTAGAGGAAAGTCTTAGACCAGAAGTCTGGGAGAGGGGTTTAGAATAAACGTAGACTTNAAGCTACTGAAAGCTCAAAGTTAGGACTGGGAGTGTGTCTTCTATCAAGTGTGTTTTCTAAGAAATCTGCCTTCACCCAGCAACAAAACAAACAAACAAACAATGAGCTCAGACTCATTATTCATTGATTCCTTATTTGAGAATTTGCCTGCTCCCTAACTCCCTAGAATGGGGTTGTAGCCTCGGTCAGTCCTTTTAGGCAGCCTTCATAATCATTCAAGATAGTGTGCAGGGCAGGGAAATGTCAGATGACCAGTGTGCACATCTCCTGTTGAAGATGAACAAAGTGATGCTCAGATTTCTTATTTTAAAAGACATCTTGTGAACAAGCGTCTTTTGAAGGGCCTACAAGGGTCATAGTTNACATCTTTGTGCTTCCCATTGGTGANTTTGCTTTTTAAACTGTCTCAACTAGAGTTGAAGTATTTAACCTTACTTGTGATGAGGCTGATTATGAAGGTTGGTGAGTTTGATGAGCTTCTTCTGGGTACGAACCACAGTGCTACTACCCGGAGTGCTGTGTTTAATGAATCCACACTCTGAAACAAAGGTGTCTTTAGACAAAAACACACATAAAACAATGTGGTGAATTAACTGTGACTAGAGGGTCACAGGCTAACCTTGTGCTTCCCCTGAGAGAATTTTTTAGTNTGTGCTAATATGGTGTTCACAACAACTTTGTAGACTGTAACTCCACAAACAGCAAGAATTAACTGTAATTCATTGACGGCTCAGAAGTCTTCATTCCAAAGANATTTTTCTCTGACTTCCAATTTCAAAATAGCGTGACTAGTCAGTCCTAAATTGTGCTCCACATCCCCCTTTGGGCCAGGTTGCTAATGGTGTCTGTCTGGTTCAATTGAACTTAAAATTGTTCATTGTTTGCCCCTCTCCTCTAGAACACGAGTTCAGTGATGTGGAGCTATCTGTCTACTTACTTTGGTGCTCTGAGCTCAACACTTACCATAGTAGATGGTGCAGAGCAGACACATGATAAAAGCTGAACAAAGGAATGAAAGAACTGGGGGAGTAGAGGTGGCAAGTTCTTAGGGGGTAAAAGAGTGCACTTGCCCTTGCCTCTTGCTTTGTTAGAACCTTAGTGACTGTATTACTTTGGCCAAAATACATATTTTCCTTGAANCTGGTTGTAAAATAGAAGAGTCAGTTCTCAGTGTTTTGTAGATAATGATCTTGAAAAAAAAGAGAAAAACTCTACTTGGGAAAGCAATGACTCAAATTTTGTGCACCATGACTTATCTATCTTTTNCAAGTGGTTCACAGAGCTCATGCACAGCCTTCATCTTTTTCTAAAATGGTAAGATGAGAAAGAGCATCCGTGATCTTTTTCTTCAGACTCTAAGCATCCTCTTTCTTATCTATTGTGTAAGGAGGGAAAACCCCTCAGGAGAACAAATCAATCCATGGCACTGAGTCAGGTGATATGGGAAAATACAGGGAATGACACTGTCGAAGTGAGGCTTGCCTTTCAGCCCANCAGTGCAGTAAAGGGACTAAGACAGTCAGATCTAGAAGAGCAGAGACTCAGGTGGATGAAGATGCCCACACGGCAGTCACAGAAAGTGGGTGGATGATGTGGTTGGAGCANGAGTTCTGCATTGCCTTTGGGAGCCTCTGGTTGGCACAGATAGCCATACTGATTGAGGATAAATGAGTATTTGTATTCTGCTAGCAAGATCACAAAACCATGATCTTTACCCACTGGAGCTTTAGAGAGTTCATCTTTGTTGCATCCGTTACCTTTTGTCGCCCCTATAGCAGCCAAGAATTGCCTGGCTTTCTCCTTCTCTTTCTCATCATTCAAGATTCACATACCAGATGTTAGGACCACAGTAGCCATTGTCTCATCCTTTCCCTTTTTTGTTTTCACATGATGATGAGGCTCAAAGAGGTAAAGTGATGTGCCCGAGGCCACTCATTCCACTACTGGTNATTACAATTGACATTAAGGTTGGTTTCCCACTCAAACCCATTGTCCTTCTCCTCATCCCGTGCTGTCTTGGTGCATGTCTGTCCTTATCATGTTTGGGTGGATTTTCACAGGACATATTGGAAGGGAGCAGAGATAGGATATGGCCTGAAGGGAAACAGACAGAGACGATGGTTAGATCCCAGAACACTACAGCTAACAAAGAACCAAGGTGAAATTATACACCAGTGAGAATGGAGGAGGGGTCCACACTTCTAAGGCAATACTGTACTCACATTGCTATGTCTACATCTTACCAAATTATATGTCAACTATAATATCATTGAAGTATTGATGATATCTATTGTATGTCTGTGGAGGATAAAGTGGGAAATTGACTTATTTGNTCAGTATGAGGAGTGGTCTCCAGAATGAACAATCCCACAAACAGCCTTGTCTTGATAGAATGCTGCCTTTGCGGGCTGGACATAGTCATTTTTGTGAGGAGACAGTCCCTCCAGACGAGCATTCCATTCTGCTCATGGGAAAGACTTGCAGGTTTAGTTTGGGCCAATTGATTTCAAATGTTCCTTTTGATTCGATGCCTCCATAGCTCCCAATTTTCAGCTTGTTTTATAGACATCTTCTGAATGNATACATCTCCTCACCCCCTGCCTTTATACGAGACCATCTGGCTTTCCAACTGGAATTCCTTCCCTGCAAGTCCATGGATGTTGATAGGACAGGAAATTAAGCTACTTCCCTCTAGTTTGCATGCTTTCCAGCTGTCCCCTGTATTTCTCTTTATAGCCCAGAGAGAATGAAAACATAGGCTTTCTCTGGCCTCATCAGAGACAAACTGCACTGCTACCTGTTGGTTACAGCTGAACAGTGGTCTAAAGAAGTCTCTACACTTGAATCTTCCACAAGGATTACTCCTGGGCTCTGGCAACACGAGTGATATTTCCATGCTGGGACATTGTTGTGTTTTATCTCAGTTCATCTGTGACCCTCTAATTTCAAATCCTCTTGTCTAAAGCTTTCTTATTTTTCCAAAATCCAGCTCAAACACTACTTCCTCCAAATCATTTTCCCTGACTTATTCTCAGTCATGTCCCTCCATGGTCTTTGACTTAGGATTCAACCCAACAGTTTTCAATTTTACAATGGTGTGAGAGTGATGTGTGTTTAGTAGAAGCTGCACTTATTCCCTGACTTATTCTCAGTCATGTCCCTCCGTGGTCTTTGACTTAGGATTCAACCCAACAGTTTTCAATTTTACAATGGTGTGAGAGTGATGTGTGTTTAGTAGAAGCTGCACTTTGATTTTTGAATATTCATCTTTTCCTTAGCTAGAGACACTTGAGATGTTTTTATGATGCTAGGCAGCTGCAATGAACCTCAGCTTTAGGAGGCCACACAATCATTAAGCCAAGCAACTAGCACTTTCTGATATATTGCATATAGCTAACCTTCGATGTTCAGTAACTTGGGTGCATTAAATGCAGTTTTATTCATATTTTCTACTTACATAGGTTTATTAAGATGTAATCCACAGTAAGTAGAAGAGCATCTATAAGAATACAAATATTTTAGAAGACAAACTATTGAGCCATGCTGGCTCTGCCCCTTGCTACCTGGATATTCTCGCAAAACTCTTTAACTTCTCTATATCTCATTGTCATTTGTGAAATGGATGCCACTGTTATCTTTGCTTACAAAGATTTCTTGTGAAGACTAAATTATCTCTGTGCATGAAATACTTAGAATGTGCTCCCCCCCTTTAATTTAGTTAGTGTTGTGAAGACCGCAGTTGTAAACTGTTGGCTTGTAGAAGATCCAATCTGAGGACTGTGATTGCTTCACGTAGTGTATTTTGAAAGCTATTTATTGTGATTAAACACACACACACACACACACACACACACACACACACACACACACACAGGACCTCCAGCTTCTCATGGACAATCAAAACACCTAATGCCTAGTGCTACCTAGCCACAGTCCACAGTTGCTACGTAACAGTTGCTCCATTTAAAGGGCAAATGCTACCCTGTGCATCAACAGGGCTTGGGTTCCTCTCGGCCTTCTGCTCAGCCAGATCTTTTATCTTTGTTCCATATTCTTGAATTAATGATCTTTGTGTTCCACCCTTGATAAGACTGCTTTGAACAGTTATCTAATCTAGCACATGCTTCAATGAGTTATGAAATTTTCCAGTCCAGATACAATTTTAAGTAGTGAATGAACCAAGAGATTATTCACATTAGCTGGCTGATGGAAAAAGAGTGTTGGATTTAGCAGAGCTCATTAGAAGAAGAAAGAAAACTTTCAGCAGGGAGCAGGGATAGCATGCCATTGCAACAAAGCATTTCAGGCAGAACAAAATTCACAAAGGAGCTGTAGGATGTGATGCTGTGGTCATGAAGACTCGCTTCTGAGGATGGCCCTGCCCTTGCCTCATAATGTAAAACACTGTTCAAATATGTCTCCTTCTTAGGCCTAGTCCAATAACCCGGTCATACTCAAATGCTACACTAAACCTAGAGGAATGTCTTATTCCTATCTTGGAGACCATAATTTTAGAACTTCTATTCTGCCTATGGTCTTTAACTTTCTCCACCAGACCAGGAGTCCTTGAAGCTCATGGCTTTGTAGGATCAAAATATTTGGTCTGTGGTGATTTGAACAAGAAATAAATAAATAATAGTTTGGCACTGGTGTTTGAATCCTTGGTCCTTGGTTGATGGCACTGTTTGGGAAGGTTTAGGAGGTGTGGCCTTGCTGGAGGAAGTACCTCACCAGAGTTGGNTTTTGAGGTTTCAATGCCTCAAACCAGTCTCAGTTCACTCTCGGCTTCCTGCTTGCAGTTCAAGAGCAAGNCCCCAGTATTCTGCTCCAGCCTGCCCCTTGCTACCATGCTTCCCCTCCATAATGGACTCTCATCCCTCTACAATCGTAAGTTCAAATAAACCCTTCCTTCTGTAAGTTTCCTTGGTCATGGTGTTTTCTTGCAGCAATAGAAAAAATAACTAACACATGTCCTTTAGAGCTAAGCAAAGGACCTTGAAGTTGTTTGATTGTATGTAGTTGGATGGATTTTATTAAGAGAATTTAAAAAANCAAACAAACATCTACTTCCTGGGCTTCTTAAACAAAAGACAAGAGATAAGGTTTTGTTTTGTTTTGTTTTTTCCCACAAACATTTAAATGAAAAAAAAATTAAGAAAAGTTCTGGGTATTTAAGTGGGTCATTATTCTTCCTAGGAAAATTCTTCTATTTTCTCCGAAGAACTAGTATTGGTGTCTACTTTATTCCTAGATGATATGTCTGGGTATTTTAATTTTAAATGAATTCTCTCATCTTTTGAATGGACATTTCCACTTATCTGTCCTGTCCCACCTCAGACTTCACCTCCAATTTTACTGTACCTAAGATTGGGTTTAGGTAGACTTCTATGGTCCCATAGGCTCTATCCACTGCTACGTAACTTTGAAATTGCCTAGATTGACTACCATGAAAGCAATGACTATTCCCCATTCAACAATGGGTCCCTTGAACAGACTATGTGCTCAGAAAATATATTTATTACCAAGAAATTGGGACCAGCAAGTGGGCGCAGTGGGTGAGTGCTTGTTGACCTGAGTTTGATCCCTGGAACCTACATAAACATGGAGGAAGAAAACTATTTATGAAAAATTGTCTTTTGACCTCTACATATAAGTTGTGACATGCACACACACACAGACTTCATACACACATGATAATAACAAATAAATAAAAATTTTAAAGTGAATTTCAAAAGGATGAATGAGGGCTTTCCCAAGACAGTTGCAAGAAACCAAAGCATGCCTAGAGAGCCACACAAATCAAAGTAGTCATTATTATTGTCAGTGACGTGGGGTATGGGGTGGCTGGCTGAGAAATCTGCTTTGGCCATCAATGCTGCCTGTTGCTGTCATCTGCCTACTCTGGCCCAGCCCTTCTCCCATTACATTCCCATGGAACCTTCCTGAAGCTGATCCTATGCAGGCAGGGCTGGGGGGGGTGGGTGCCTCCCAGCCTCACCAACCTAATTGTTCCTCATTTCCTGTCCATAAATGGTACAAGGTGTGGAGCTGCACCTCCCAATGTCCCAATCTCAATCATTTGTCTGCATTAATCGANACTAATGGCTTTTACAAATGTAAGTCTTTAAGCTTTAGTAAGTTACATGTGTTTGAGGAAACTATGAAAGGAGGCAAACTCTCACTGGTCCTCAGCTTCCAGGGGAAGGTTCTCAGAATGCCTTGAAGGCAGGGGCAGGGCCCAGGATTCCTAAGCTGGTGCCTCTGCTCCCAGATCTCCTGAGAGAATGGGTTGTTATTATTAATATAGTGTGACTTTCTCCAAATGAAAGAACAAAGCCCTGTGTGTTCCCAACTGAGTGGAAAAGACAGGCACAATGAAATTCCAATTACATCAGGTTTTTCAGCACCAGAAATTGTGCATTTAATTTACTTATGGTTTTATATTATTTTTGTATTATTTTAAGTATTAGCTAAAAGCTTAAATATATTTCTGTNCTTTAGCTCTCAATTAGGATAGTAGCAGCATCTTCCATCTTGCCAGTAATTTTTACAGTTTTATTCACTCTGACACAGTATATTATTCTATTCTTATTTTTCATTCAATGTTATAGTATCAAAATATTTTAGTCAATATTATATTGTAGATAATTTTCAACAATGATTATCATTTTAGAAACTAGTGTCATTTATTTTAATACATGAAGTCCTATATTCTTAACTGTTCCTATCATTAAACTTTTAACTATAGACATATAATATATATTAGTAAATATATCCAACATATATTTATACATTATACATATATAAAAACTTATTTTATATGTCATATGAATTATTTTATTTTATGAATTTATGAATATATATATTTATATATTCTGTATACAATATATAAAATGTAATTTTAGATAAGTTCATTAATTTAGAAAGTATGCATCAGAACAAGAAAAAATTCACAAGTCCTATGGAAGGCCTTGAGGATTACTCACCCACCTTGGCATATAGTAGTGGGAAAACTTCAAGGTTCCTCACTAAAACGTAGTGTCAGGATAAATCCAAATCTAACACCATATTATTACTCCAAGATATCCTTGCTAAGATTAATTACTCAGCGCAACTAGAGGACAATGCCCAACCTGTATTTTCCTCAACACAGAGTCCCCAGACAGCCTAAAGCAGAGGATGGTGCACAGGTACTTTACTTTGAAATGATTTCTAGAGGCAAGAGTGAGATGCAGAAGTGAAATGCACAGAGGATGCCAACAAAAGGATGCCCCAGCTGATTCCCCCTGAAGAAGAGTAACTGTTTGTCTTGCCAGGACTCCCAAGGAGCTTTCTAGAATGCATCTTGGAACTGCTGTCCCAGAAGGCAAATGGAAGAATATACTTTTTTGGATCTCAATCCCACTGATCAAGCACAGCTCCATGGGGATTATTTATTCAACTATGGGCTTTTCTGGGCTCTGTTGGTTTAAATGGCACTGCTTCCTATTGATGGAACTGTCTGTTACAACACCTGAAGTCAGTAATGATGCTGAGAATGAGCATGATGGCCAGGGCTCACAAGACATAGCTAATAGAGCCCATTCTTCACATCATTCAGCTTTGCTCCTGACTCCCAGTTACATTTGGCTCCTTCAAAACGGTGGCTAGCAGCCCTGTGGAAATCTAAAGAGCTACATCAGCCCAGCACAGCTGCCCCAGACCACAACCAGCATCCCCATTCTCCTCTCCAACATCACTATAGGTTTCCCTCACACCTACACAAAACACTGGCTAACCCAGGCTGTATTCTTTCCGTACTTCACTCCTGAGGAATCTGAGAACTTGGTGGCTTTTAATATATGGTGCCTTCAGTTGCCTTGTGACTATTATGGCCATGCACGGAAGTATGAAGGATCACTTTGGTGAGTCCCCTAGGTTTCGGGCATATTGTGCCCCATTTTCATTCTATAGCAATAAGCCTGGTGCCTCTTCATATCCAGAGCCCATTATCCCCACCAGTATAAAACTGAATTCTTTGCCTATTGGTGAATAATAAAAGGAAGTTGAAATGACAAAATGGAGAAACAGTTTGGAGTTTAATGGAAGTCTCTCAGTGTCTTTTGGTAGAAGTGTGCTCCACGTTGGAAGCAAGAATCTTGAAGACAAGAGTCTAAAACAATGGTTCTCAACCTGTGGGTGGAGACCCTCTTGGCAACCCTCTATCTCCAAAAATATTTACATTACAATTCATAACAGTAGCAAAATTACTGTTATGAAGTAGCAATGAAATAATTTTATGGTTGGGAGGGTGTCACCACAACATGAGGAACTGTATTAAAGCATCACAGTATTAGGAAGGTTGAGAACCACTGGGCTAGAAATTAACACCCGGAATTCATCCAACCCAGGCAGGACCTCTTCTGTAGCCAACTATCTTAATCAGAGTTCCCCAG
Source organism: Neotoma lepida (assembly GCA_001675575.1). Lineage (NCBI taxonomy): Eukaryota > Metazoa > Chordata > Mammalia > Rodentia > Cricetidae > Neotoma > Neotoma lepida. The sequence continues at coordinate 18,595 of LZPO01067549.1, forward strand.
AATGGGACCAGAGACAAAGTTAATTTAGGAAGTGACTCTAGGAAGGAAGGATAGGTGACAGGAGGGGGAGAAAAGGAGAAAATGTCAACACGAGGACACTTTGTTGAATTGGCCACTGCTGTGATAAACGGGTATTTAATAAAGGCATTTTGCAACTGTCGCCTTGGACTCAAAGCTCATAGTATTTACACCAGAATGTGGTTAAGTTTTTCCATTACATAAAGCTGAGTCACTCACCATTGCCAAAATTCTCCTTCTCTAGAGCCTTCCATCCTCAACAGGCAGTGCAGGCTAATTTTATTTTATTGTCCAGGTCAAAGACATTTCCCTGTATCAGATGTCATGTTTTATTTTCCTTGCCATGAACTTCTAAGTTGCTCTGCCTTGAAGCTCCAGGATTAGGTTTCTCTTCAGTGCCAGGACTTTGACAGTCCTCTCTGTTTAATGTAACTTCCAATGGCTCACGTGGCATCCCAATTTCCAAAGGCCTTTATCACCGCTCCTCTCATCCTTCACTCCCACTCCATGCTCTGCGGATGGATGTGGTGCTCCACTAGCCCCTTGACCCATTAGTAGACAGAACACACTGTGATGATAAAAATCATGGCCAAAAATTCCTGGCTATGATCACACTGAGCTCTGAAAAAAAAACACACACTCCTTTTTTTTTTCAGAGAATGGTAACTCTGGATGTCAGCTTCTTCCTAGAGATGCCTTTACTGATTGAAAACAGCATAAAAGTGAGTCAGGAGGTACAGGTTCAACTTGTGCCATTCCTCTGTGTCAGACCTTCAGTGAATGTGGGAGTCACAGTTGGTGGTGAGAGGAGGGCAAGGGGGAGAAGAAAAGGAGGAGAGAGAGTAGAAGAAGGAGAGAAGGAGAAAGGCAGGGAAGACTCTCTTTATAAGAGCATTGGCCCTATCAGATTAGATGCCAACTCCAAGGCCTCATTTCGCCTTAATTGCTTCCTAAAGGTCCTATCTCCAGATACAGGCCCATTCAAGACTAAGTCTTCAACCTGTGTGTTTNAGAGGATGTAATTCTTNCTGAAATGACNNCTGAGCTTATAGTGCACATAATCAGCTTTGAACAGAAGAGATCCCTTGTCCTTTCTTCANACATCCATTTCAAAGATGCTCTTCAATCCACCCTTTGAAGATGACCCACCCACCTCCCCACCCTAATACNACCTCCAGTCAAAATCCCTTACCCAGGGAAGGAAGACTTGTAGCCTCTGCTTCTCTCAACCTTCTCTTCCTGGGCCTCCTGCCCTTTCANTGCTGAGGACAAGACACAGAACTCNGTCCCCATCCTGTTGTCACAGTCCAAGCATACATGCATGTCCTGGGGCCCTGCTTTGTCCACTCTCCTGTTCTGCTCCTCTNTATTCTGTTTCCAGCTCTGAATTTNCCTGTCTTCTTGNCCCCTCTTCTTCCCTCCTTACTTCCTTCTCAAAGTGTCAATATACTAAAAATACCTCACAATAAAGAGGAAATTATGTCTGTGTGTATGTGCTTGAGTATGGCGTACTTCCTCTAAAAAGAAATCTAGAAATTGAAAAGAATTATATTGAACATGCTAGATAATGTAACCCATATACTGTTTTAAATTGAACTTTTTAAAAAAAATTAATTAATGAATTTTGAATAAGCTTCTTTCCTAGTCTTTGGACTTCCTCTACAACTTCCTACCTTCACCTTCCCCTCTCCTGTCCTTGCTCTCTTCTTCATCCTTACCTCTTCTCTCCCTCTCCTGTCTCACCTCCTCTCAGCATAGACACCCTTTATTAGCGGCTATCTGGCTTTATAATCTCAGTACAGCAATCTTGGCATGAAAACTTCCAATTTCCTGCTGGACCAACAAGGAAACTTATAGGAGATCATCGGGGGCGGGGGGGGGAGTCTTCTGTGAATACAAGAGGTGTGAAAAGAGCAATCCTGCTGATAGGGTGCAAGAAACAGCATCTCTCTACATCTTGCATCTTTTAAGAGTGTGTAGGCTGGAGGTGCAGACTCAGTTCCAAGTCAGACAGACAACACATATACAGATGATTTACAGCCTAGGTCCTGTGAAGACTTCTCCATTCAAACAAAGCTAAGGATTTTCATAAGAAGCAAAGCTCCGGCACTCAGAGGCTGCCTGCTCTCCAAAAAGTCACACAGCCTCTTCTGGCTTTAGCTCCCTCAACTCTAAAACAAGGCAGGTGAACTTTAAGTCTGTAGGAACCTTCTGTCATTGACTTCATGACCACACTGTTCTGTAGTACATGTATGNNGCAAGTATATATGTCAGTTCCTATGTATCAAGANATACCTCAAATACATATGGATACAAGCANACACCATCTCAGTCCATTCAGGCTGCTATCATGAAGTACCATATACAGGATAATTNATAAACAATGGGAATGTATTGCTCATGGTTCTGAAATCTGGGGAATCAAAGACCAAGATGTTAGTAGATGCAGGATCTATAGGGTGCTTGCTCTCTGCCTCAAAGATTGTGCCTTCTTGCTGCCCCTTTAAAATGAAGATAGCAAGGGCACTTCATGGAGATCTCACTCCTGAGAATGGAGTTCTTAAAGCTCAATTCCCAAAGGACCTACTTCTTAATACTATCAACACTGAGTATTATGTACCAACACACAGATTTGAAGCAACATTAGCATTAAACATAACNTACATGCTTAATAAAATACTCATGGAATTTGTTAAGAAACTCATTTCCTACAAGTCACCATGGTTTATAGGGGGCAAGAAGCTTCATGCTCTTCTCCCCACAGACACACCACCAACAATCAAGAATATCTTACAAAGTTGATCACAGGGAAAGCAAGGCTAATTCTTTGAATAGCTCTTTCTTTTCTTTTATTTCATAAAAATATAGTATATGTATGTATTAGTATAGTCAGTATACTAAAAATTAAGCAGAACATGTATTTGAATCTTGATTTATAAATATTTCAAAGTTGGTACTTAGAATGTTAATAATCCATGGGATTTGAAATGTAAAATGCAGTTTGTATTAGCTTCCAGAGGTTAGGGCCACTCTGCCTGCCTTTTTTGGTCTCCATTATATCAGTAGATAGTGATTACAGAAAGAAATATATTCTCTAATTTTTAAATTTCCTTTTGATTAAAAATGGCCCTATATTTGCAGATATAAAAGCTAGGTTTCTAAGGCTCCAGGGAGGTCATGGTCTGACTCAACATATAACTGAGTTTTAAACATCAGACATAAAATTTTCTGAGATAAACAATAAGCATATAAAAATCATAAGGCTCTATGAAAAAAGAAAAGATGTGATATGGAGATGATATGGAGCAGAGATGAGTGGTGGAAGTAGGGAGCATGTGATATAGGAACTGTGGCAGTCTAGCTAGGGGGAGATGTGTCCATCCCTTCTTCTGCTGTCAACGGTAAGACAAGAGATACCTTACGTTGATCCCAATCACCAGTAGGCACGAGTGACAGGACATAAGCTGGTGTAGAGAGCACAGCCTAATCATTTGCTCTTTACACATAACCAATAATTCATTTTATGCTCCTAAGAACTTTACCAGATAAGTACAATAGTTTGCATTTTGTCTATGGGGTTTGCAGAATTACACTGGGATGCATATGTGCACAAAATATAGTCCATTTTCTCCTTAGCTTTCATAGACTATTTAACTATTAATGAGTCTCCATCCAGCAGATAGTGACAGGTTGGGGAGACTATATTCCAATCTAGGTGAATAGCTCTTTGGGGTTACTATTGGTTTGGCTTTCTTTAAGTAAAAGTTGACTCAAACTCAAGTATTTTGCCACTCTATCTCTATGTGTTGGCCTCTGGGTATTGTGCCTGGGTCACTGATGACTTCTTCTGTGGTGGTTCCTTGTAGACCTGTTCCCTGAACTGGCCACTGCCACTGTTGCTTATTACAGTTGCTGCTTTAACTAGGCATTGCCCTGCCTCTGGAATTATGGGTGGCAACTGGGCAACTCAAGCTGGCATTCTCTCCTCCCCACTCCCNGCCTCTTTTTCCTCTCAATGTGTTTGTGTGATTCCTCCCATTGCACTCCAGTCCCAGACCCTTGGCTTTATAGGACCAGGATGCTTCATGATTAACTCAGCCTGCTTCCTGCTTGCTATCATCTCATAGATTTAGACAGAGAACAGACAGACAGATAGATGATAGACAGTAATGAAAGACTGAGATAGAGATAGTGAATAAATGAAAGCTAAAGGTAGATATATAATAAATAAGAGAATGAGAAAGAGAGAGATTGAGAGAGACTGGCTCATGTGATTGAAGGCTGGAAAGAAGCCACCAGGAAGGGCAGATTGGAAGTTGCTTTGGGAAGGTGTTATGCTTCTTTCCAAAGCTCTGGAAGTCCTTGGTTCACAGAGTGAGAAGGCATAAGATTGCAAGACAGAAACTAAAAATGTTTGACAAAAAGTATACTGTCTATAAAGTATTTATAGGATATAAATGCTTTGGTCAAGATTGGAATCCAGAACTGCCTGGATCCAGAATCCAGAATCCAAAACTATTGCCCATTTCCTTTCTTCTATGTCAAAATTTGAGAAAAAGTCTTTGCTTGGCCACCCATGGGAAAGCTAGTAGGTAAATTCACTGAGTGTCTATATTCAACATTAATTTGTTCTCACTATTGCTATTGACATTAAAATAGCTGCTTTTATATCTCCAGATAACCCAAAGTTATATGAAAAGTGAAGAAGGAGGTCACTTTTTCACATTAACTTGTTCTCAATGCAGCTGTCCAAACCCACAAAGATGTGCTCTGAGGGAGTGAGCAGGACCAGGTGCAGGGGGGTTGCTTAGTCAGAGCTCTGATCTCACCCGGTGAGCATATTAGCATGGAGTTATTAACCCGAACATATCAACTTGATATTGATACAGTGGTGCTGATATGCTGAGCTAGCCTAGACCCTACTCTCCCTTCCAAGATCCCCATGGCAAATGCCCCTTGTATAAAGTTTTATGAGTCTACCTTACTGTGTTCACTTTGTGTCATGAACAGCTTTAAGGGGTAGACAGGGTGGAAAATGTTTGATTCTCATATCCATGTGAGGAAGCAGCTCTAGAAACACAGAGTGACTTCTCTCGAGCTACATGGAGAGGAAACCACACCACCACCCAGGAATCTTCAGGGGGAAAGAGGAAAACTAGAGTCTTCAGGAAAATTTCATGAAAACAGAATAAAACCCAGGCCAGAATGTATTGCTTCTGACAAGACATCGGAATGTGAATAGCACAGCCTTTGCTTTCTTTTTAGCTACAGGGCAAAAATCTTAAACTCTGCCCAGAATAATGGCTATTCCAAGTATCAATTTCTTATGGAGCCCCTGGGAGACTGGAGGAGACTAAGCTTGTCTGCCTGATTGGTGCCCTTTAAGTACCATTAACTTCATGACTGAATTGTTCCCGGTCCATGAGTATTTTCAGACTTCATCCCATCTTGGGCCAAGGGGAGGATGTGGCAAATACCAACTGAGTCTCTAATGAAGTCCCCGAAGTTAGCAAGATGATGGGAAGATGCATTTTAAAAGTATTCCTTTTCATAAAGCTGCAGTGAAACTAGACCTAACTACAAGAGTTGAAAGCAAAAACCCATCTCACCATTTTCTTCCCCCATGACTGGGCCCTGGACATAGACAATGGTTGTTAGCACTTCATGGTGTTTTGCAAGTGATTGTATGGCTCTAGAGCACCTTCCATCAATATTGTCGAGAACTGTGCCTTGTGTGTGCGGTCAAGGAAGACTTCATTGGAGCTCCTTGGAGCTTGGCCTTGCCCACACTATACCACAATGTTAACAAAAGCCTTTGCTTCCCTAGCTATGGGGGAAGAGGTGTCAATAACTGCCTCAAGTAGATTTGTGCATAACCCACATTCCTAAGGATTCGCCTCATAAAAGCTTCCACTAGGACTTATTTAGCTTATTGTTTTTCACTATTCATTTTCTCCCCTGTCCCTAGTTAAACTGAAACCTCAGCCTATATCCTTCCTTCTCAATGACAAGAGTACCCAGGAAAAGCAAGCTAAAGAAAACAAAATCTGAAAACAAAGGGAGGAAAGAGCTCTTTGTAGGCAGTGAGGAGATGGCTTAGTGGGTGAAGAGTTTGCTGTACATGCATGAGAACCTGGGTTCCTGGCACCAGTGTAAAAAAGCCTGTATATCCAGCACTGGCTGGGAATCAGAGGCAAACAGATGCCAGGGGCTTGCAGGATGACTCTGTGTTCAGTTTGACATTCTCTTTAAAAACAAACAAACAAGCAAACAAAAAACCAAGCCAGAAAGCTATTGAGGAAGACACTCTGATCCAACCTTTGGCTTCTACAGACCCATATGGGCACCCTCCTTGAGAGAGACTGAGATAATGATGGAGACAGTAGGGGGTGGTGTTGAGGAATTGTGTTTTAGGGGATCAGAGGAGGTGTTCAGGGTAATAAAGGAAACTCAAGGGGAGCTTAGCTCAATTGTAAGATATAGTAGCTACCTGGAGAAGATGTATCTTCTCTCTCTCTCTCTCTCTCTCTCTCTGTGTGTGTGTGTGTGTGTGTGTATGTGTGTGTGTGTACAAGGTGTACACATGTACATAAATATGTCTATTTGGATTTCATTGGATATATGCTTTAAGGCTTGGCTTGCTTTATACTTCTGTTTAAATATTGAAAATGCCTGTGAAATAAGGTAATTCTCCCTCATTTCAGAAGCCTACCTTCTAAATTCGCTTGTCATCTTCGTACTGAATGTTCACACTAAGCGCTTTAAAGGCACAGAGTTCAGTGATACACATAGATGAAAATTCTATAAACCGATTATTTTGTGTTTACTAAAAATAGAAAAAATAATTCAATCAGGACTGGAGAGTTGGCTTATCAGTTAAGAGAACTTGCTATTCTTGTAGAGGACCAAGGTTTGATTCTCAGCACTCACATGACAGTCCACAACTATCTGTAAGTCTAGTTTCAGGGGATCTGGCACTCTTTTCTGACCTTCCCTGGCACCAGGCACATGCATGTTGCACACATATACATGCAATCAAAACACTGTACACATAAATAATAAAATAATAAATTT
>LZPO01067552.1:0-12236 GCA_001675575.1 Neotoma lepida
AATTTTTCTGATGTCAAACGCCATTGTTCTACCCAGACAGGTTTGTCAGTTAACCATTTTAAAGGGAGGGCTATTGGTACTTCTGAAAGATCAACAGCNGTTGTGCCTTTTTTTGTACAGCCTGAATGGTCAGTGACTGTTCTTTATTATACCATTTAATACTTTTCCCAGAAACATACTCCGGTTTATGATTTGTTCCTGAGATTGGGGAATATTAATCTGGGTATTCCATTGCTGTAACAAGTTATGACCCCATAAATTCATTGCTATACTAGCCATATATGGCTTCAAGTTTCCTCTCTGCTCTTCTGGCCCTATACATTCAACNCATTTTGCTCTTTGTTTTACCTGAGATAAAGTTCCAATCACTAAAATCTCAACATCTACCTCTTGAAGAGGCCAGTTCGGACGCCATGATTCTGTTGTAATTATAGTTATATCTGCTCCTGTGTCTAAAAGGCCTTCAATTACAATGTCATTTATTCATACCCTTAGCCTTGGTCTTTGATTATTTGTAGAAGTCTGCCAAAATATTTGTTTTATGATTTCTCCTGGAACTTTTGTTTCATCTTCTAAAGCTATTGTATCATCCAGAGCAATATGGTTTTTTGCCATAGGCACTAGGTCCTTTAATTGCTCTGGAGAAGAGTTTCCCCCACAGTGACAGGGAATGACTGAACCATGTTCAATCTGGGGCCTGCAAGGCATTTACCAATGGTAAAGGGTTGTCTTNCTTGTCTCTTGTTGATCTGCATTTATTGTTCTGATGTCAGCCTTTGCCACATCTTCTGCATAATCCAGAAGGTTGGGGCCTTCTGTTTGGGTTATCCCTAGAAGAAACATTGTTTCTAGGAATGCCATGCCTACAATTTCTTCTAAGATGACCTTGTTTACCACATTAAAACATTTGACATTTTGATTCTTCCTTATGCCTTTGGAAATCACCTCTCTTACCCAAGCACTATCATAGTCAAGAGAGGCAATATTGGATCCATTCTTCTANGGGTATTGATCTGACCTTTAATGGCTTAATTATCCTTTTNGCATTGTAAATTAGCATTTTCAAAAACCAAAGATGGAATCAGTACTCATCTAGACTCTTGGTCTGATATCATTCTATTTACAGCTGAAGTCAATCTTTGCAAAAATTCAGTGAAAGGTTCTTTTGAGCCTTGTNTAACTTAAGTATATGGCNTGGTCCTCTCTCTGGATTCCTTAATCTTGTCCCAAGAATTTAAGGCTGCTGTACAGCACAAGGACAAGGTGTGTTCATCATATGTAGCCTGACTATATCAGCATAACTGCCTTTTCCAAGTATTTGATCTTGGGAAATCCCAAAACCTCTAACCTTACCTTGCTGTTCAATGGCNGTAGCTTCTCCTCTTAACCAGCTGCTCCATTCTAGCTGAAGACAATATTCCAGTACTGCTGTGACTAATTGTTTCCAGTTCTTTGGAGTAATTTTGTTCTGAGTGGGCCATATATTCAACATCTGCCTCACATATATGCTGAATGCATACCATAGGAACCTATTGCTTCCTTAATATTCTTTAAGTCTAACATTTGTATAGGGTCCCGTTTATATTGTGTAAATCCTTAGTGGTACTTGTCACTTGGTTGCCTTTCATAATGGTAACAGGATAAATCATGCGTTGTATAGTAACAACTTTGGGCCACTCTTCTGTAATTCTGTAAGGTAATGGTGAGGTTGGTTCTCCTCTGAATTCTTCTGTCTGTGTCTGAACACTTTTACTATCAGTTCTAATAAACTTTTCTAAGGCTTGGAATTTACCATTGTTGTCTTTTGGAGGGCTCGTATCTCCTGAGCCCTCCAAAGCTCTCATGTTCTAGAGCTCTCATGTTCTGACACCTTTTTGTTCTCCTCTACTGTAAATATCTCTAAAGTTTTTAGCTTATCAGTCAAAGCTGTCTTGTCCTCTTTAGTGACTATCTGTAAGGCTTGCATATTATTCTCCAAGGCCTGTAGCCCTTTAATCAATNTCTCATTACCATATTCCAAGGCCTGCATTTTTTCAGTCAATTTCTCATTTTTGGCACTGTTATCAAACCATTTTTTAAGGATAAGNTATGGATTCCCAGATTGATAACAATTNTGACTGAAATTGTATTGATCCCAGCTAAGTTGCTTATNTCGTCAGTAAATTTTTCTAGCATCCCGTCCATAGTAGCAGTGAGCAGGGTCCTAAGTCCCTGCATTGACCTGGGAGAGGTTTTAAGATTACCCTTTCCCTTTATTCTTTTACCTTTTAGGAGTTGTCAATTGACTTACTGGAAGTCAGGTCCACCGTTTATTGTTGGAGATGTAATTATCTTATTTGACCAGTAGGTGGAGCCGATGGTCTGATGGCTGGGCCTAGCGAAGGTGTTCGTGTGTCATAACAGTGTTGAACCAGCCAGTGGAGCCAGTGTGGTGCCAAAGCAGCTCAAGGTACTCATGCCAAAGCCACAGCAGACTTTGGTTCAGCAATTATTTACACTGAACAAAATTGGTTAGAGAGAGAGCAGCTGTACGCAAATCAGCAGAGAGACTAGGAGGTTCAGGGCACAGGCACACTTGCACACACACTCACGTTTCAGCGGGCTGCAATAGGAATAGTGGAGCATNCTGAGCCCTGCTGGAGGACCAGGAACTGCCCACTAGACCAAGGTCCAAATGCTGGCCGAACTCGGTCTGGCACCCAAAATTGGCTCGGGGAGCGCCCACGCTGGGGCAGAAGGCGGGAGGCCCGTGGGCAACTCAGAGCAGAGATTTTAAAAACCAGAGTTTGGGCACAGAGCATGCTGAAAGCTCCGGTACATAGGGGCCAGCGGCTAGCGGGGCAGTTTAAAGCACCGGCAGGATGGCACGGTGGGCCCATGGCCAGGCATGGTGGCGCTAAGAGGGAGGCAGGGTATTGCCTAGCCCGCGTGGCCAGGAAGGGCTCAGGTGGCCATTGAGGCTGTCAGATGGCCCACCCAGGTTAGATGCCAAATAAAGCGGGACACGGAAGGATAGGGCCAGGTAAGGTTTATGAAGGAATGAAGTCAGTAAGGTACACTCACCACACAGAACAGAGCTGAGACGCCACCGCTGATTCAGCTGCTACTGAGCTACTGTTCTGCTCAAGGGTGATGAAATCTAACTGTAAGTGACACTTCGCTGCTAGCTGCCTGCTCCAACCAGCCCAACAGAGAAAGATCACGACCCTTCCTCCTCCATAGTTTTTCAGCAGTCACGTATCTTCGGAGAAGACTACATCCATAAGGCAAAATACAAAAAACAAAAAACAAAAAACAAACAACAACAACAAAAACAAACAAACAAAAAAACCGCTCCATTCAACTGGTCATTGGACCAAATGGCAGAATTCCCACAACAATAGGCTGTCTTCGAAGGAAAGTAAGGCCAGGAACTCAATCAGGACAGGAACCTGGAGTCAGGAGCAGATATAGAGGCCATAGAAGAGTACTGCTTTCTGGCTCACTCTTCATAGCTTGCTCATCCAGCTTTCTTATAGAACCCAGAACCACCCATCAAAGGATCACACCACCCACAATGGTCTGGGCCCTCCCANATCAATTACTAATTAAGAAAATGCCCTACAGTATTGNCTACAGCCCCATCTATGGAGGCATTTTCTCAGTTGAGATTCCCATGAGATGTTTCAAGCTGACATAAAACTGGGCAGCACATAAAGTATCTTCAGACTTCTTGTCTCCTTCCTCGATCTCACCGCTACTNAATTGTACTGCAACCTCAGTAAGATGCCACCTCTTATTTCAATGCATACTTTACAAGGNCTAGGGTGAGGAGATGAAATGATAAACAGGCACACAGAGAAAACCCTTTAAATGACACACATAGTCTGGTCTTGTGTTTCTTCATGATGAGTGGGGCTAAGTGTTTTTACATTGACCTGTAAGTCATCTGTCCTCTGGAGAAATGTTAAACTTCCCTATTTTTCTGTGTGTAGTGTATGCATGTCTGTGCACATGTATCTGTGCTCATCCTTNTATCTGTGAGTGTGTGATAGCTAAGGGCCAATGTCACGTATCTTCTTCAGTCACATTTCACCTTATTTTTGACATAGGGTCTCTTACTGGTTGATCTGTAGCTCACTGTTTTAACTAGACTAGTAACAGAAGGCCCCAGAATTTGCCTGTCACCAACCCCAGTACTGAGATTACATGCAATTGTTCAGCTTTCACATGGCTATTTGAGATTTGAACTCAAATCCTCATGTTTGCCTAGTGTGGTAGTTTGAATGTAATTGGCCCCCATAAGCTCATAGGGAGTAACACTATTAGGAGATGTGGCTTTGTTGAAGTAAGTGTGGCCTTGTTGGAGGAAGTGTGTCACTGTGGGGTCGGCTTTGACAGTTCAGTGTCACAGTCCACTACCTCTTGTTTTCTGTTCAAGATGTCTGCATGCATGTTGCCATGCTCCCTGGTATAATGATAATGAACTAAAACCTCTGAACTGTAAGCTGCCCCAATTAAATGTTTTCCTTTATAAGAGTTTCTGTGGTCATGGTGTCTCTTCACAGCAATAGAGCCCTAACTAAAACAGAAGTTGGTACCAGGGACTGGGGTATTGCTGTGATAGGCTGTACCATGTTTTTGTTTGGGGGAATGCAGATTTTGACCTTTGGATTAACAAAGCAGTGGAATGCTACAAGCACTGCTTAATGGGCCATACTAGTAGGAACATGGAAGACAATGGTGCTNAGGGTGTTTGAACTGTGGAGACCTGGCTCAAGAGGTTTCAGAGGAAAAGAATGTTAGTATGTGGCCTAGAGACATATTTTGATATTGGTATTTTGACACAGAATGTGGCTGCCTTTTGCCCTTGTCTGAAAACTCTGCTGAGATTAAAGTGAAGAGTTTTATATTAATTCTTTTGGCAAAGGAAATCTCAAGGCACCTTGTAATGCCTCTATTGTGTGATTACTAGTGGTAACTCCTATGAAGATCTATGAGAAGGAACAAGCTAATCAAGGAAAAATACAAAATGTACAATTTGAGGAGAAAAGGGACACCAGAAAGTAGAATGGAGCCAAGTCCTGTGTTTCAAGGATATAAAGAAATTAATGCAAAGCCTGATATTAAATGTAATAAAGGGGGTGGTGACCTCAGGGAAAGATCCCACTCAGCTAAGTTTCCAACTTGTGAAAGGAGATTAAAGAAAAGCTTNGGTCCAAGTGTGGTGGACCTTAAATGCCAGCAGTCAGGAGACAGAAGCAGGCAGACCTCTAAGTTCGAGGTCAGCCTGATCTACAGAGTGGGTTACAGAACAGCCAAGCTTGGGCAGTGAAGAAAGTCATGGAAAACAGAAAACTAGTGAAGATGTAACTGAACAAAGGAGCCATGCTCCAGCCCCAGCAAGCAGCAGAACTTAACATTTAGGCATGTGGTTTGGGCCTTAGAATCAAAGATAGAAGAAAAGGGTTATGAATCTCCATCCATGACTAGGAAACCCACTGAGGCCAGGCATGTGTCAGGGTATCCCTGAATGGAGCCCCAGAGAAGCCATTGTGTGAAGCTGTGAAGGTAAAGCCTGGTGTATTTATTTTTTGTTGTTGTTTTGTTTTTACTCTTTTGGGGGCCTGCTACCTAGCAGGCAAATAAATGCATGGATAATTATTCTTACTTATGAATGCCTGGCCTTAGCTTGGCTTATTTCTAGCCAGCTTTTCTTAACTTAAATTATCCCATCTACCTTTTGCCTCTGGGCTTTTACCTTTTACCTTTTGCNGTTTCTATATATCTTTTCTTTCCTTCTTATTCCGTGTCTGGCTGTGTGGCTGTGTGGCTGTGTGGCTGCCCCCTGACATCCTCCTCTCTTCCTTTTTTCTCTCCTCCTTCTTCTGTTCTTTCCTTCTATTCATTCTCTCTGCCTGTCAACCATGCCTATCCCTTTCCTGCCTAGGTATTAGCTTTTCCACTCTTTATNAGACAATTGGGTGTTTTAGGCAAACTAACACAGCTTCACAGAGTTAAAGAAATGCAATATAAAAGAATGCAACACATCTTTGCATCATTATACAAATATTCCACAGCATAAATGAATGTAATATATCTGAAATTAATATTCCAAAACAGCCTGGATTGCCTTAGAGACCCAAAGATGTTAGAGATGCCAGAGTCATTGGATACCTGCAGAGGAAAACTGCTGATGGAAAGTAGAACCAGGCCAAAAGAAAGAAGTGTGTTGCAGTCAACAAAACTGAAAGAAGTTGGAGATCTGAAGAGTGTTTTGACATCAGACATGGATAAGCAGAGTTTGAAGTTTGCCCAGGTAGTTTATGGTCTTGCTTTCATACGGTATTTCCTCACCAATCTCCTTTCCTCCATTTTGGAATGGTAATATATATCCTGTGCCAGTATGTTGGAAGTATATGATCTGATTTTTTTTTTACTTTGATTTTTATAGGGGATTACAGTTAAGAGATAGCATTAATCTCAGAAGATACTTTGGACTTTTAAACTTCTTTGAGACCGTGATAGACTATAGGGACTTTTGAAGCTGGATTAAATGCATTTTGCATGATGTTATAGCTACAGGGCTATGGGGGCCAGGGAGTAGAATATGGTAACTAAATATTTGTACTGGCTGGTTTTGTGTGTCAACTTGACACAAGCTAGACTCTTCAGAGAGGAATGAGCTTCAGATGAGGAAATACCTCCATAAAAACCAACAGTAAAGCATTTTCTCAATTAGTTATCAATGGGGGAGGGCCCAGTCCATGACAGGTAATGCCACCCCTGCACTGGTGGTCCTGGATTCTATAAGAAAGAGGCCNAGCAAACCACAGCAAACAAACCAGTAAGTAGCAGCCCTCCATGTTCTTTTCATCAGCTCCTATTTCCAGGTCCAGGCACACAGTTTCCTTCTGCTACCTGTAGATAAAGATGTAGAACTCTCAGCTCCTTCTCCAGCACCATGTCTGCTTACATTCCACCATGTCCTACCATGATGATAATGAACTAAACTTCTGAAACTCTAAGCCAGCCCCAATTAAAGGTTTTTTTCTTTATAAGAGTTGCCATGTTCATGGTGTCTCTTCACAGCAATAGAAACCCTAAGACAGAACCTGTCAATAAAAAAAAAAAAACTTTTTTGAATGCTAATGAACAAAGAATGACAGCTGCTGAGAAACATTGGATTGTGGAAGGAATTGCTGAATCAAACCAGCCTAGATACATTAGGAACGCCTTAATTTTAAAATGAAAGTCAAAAAATTTATTGCTTGGAGGAAGAGATTATGCATTTGTTTCCACAGAAAACAAAAGGCTCTGGATTCCTTTAAGANTTAAGAGGATCAGGTTTGATCAGGGGAGACCCCTTGAAAGTCCTGGCTACAGACATAAAGAAATAAACCTAGAAAAACTACAAGATGGGTGACNTATATTTTACCTGCACAAACATGAAACAAAAAATCATCTTGGGCTGGCTTGTGTACAATGCACAGTCCATACTTGTGTTAATGCAGATATGTAAAGTTTGTGTGTTTTCAGAGCAAAAGGACCAGATACCAATGAAAATGGATGGCCCAGGTGATCCAGCCTCTCAGAGTGCCTCTTTTGAAGTTTCCTCAGAGTTCTACATCCAGAAAAGGTTCAAGGCTGCTGGCTGAGACAGTCCAGCCTCACAGACTATTCTAGCCAGGAGTACAGGTAAGCCTTGTGCTTTCCCATTGCACAGAAACTGGAAAACAATGTTATGGTTAGTTTTCCCAGGAATTGACCATTATCTCAGTTTTTTCAGGGTCCCCCAAAGATGCCATAGCCCTCAGACAACAGGAAGCAGTCTAGAGAAAATGATACTCACATTCCCAATAGGTGAGGTGGATGGTTTTTGGACATTCACTTGGTTATGGATGTTTCTCATCATTTAGGGGGTTTGTTACAAGTTGTTATTGGTAATGGCCAGCAAGAAAAAAAAAAACTAAGGAGATTAGATTCAGGGATCTCTTTCTGAAGGGAAAGAGAGGGATACATTATAGAAATGATGAAATAAAGGGGTAGATTATTGAATCTACTTTTGAACAACCACTAGTCTCAAATATTTTACTTTGTATGGATTTCTGTATATTGATACAAATTTTTGTTATACTATATATAAGTTTCTACTCTTGTTTAAGGTATTATACCTATACAGCTCATTTAAAAATGTAATATAAAGTTTTAGTCCTTGAAAATTATTTGGGATAATNAAAAGACAGGTTAATAGTTAGTCATCTGTAACAATAAAACTTATAGTCATGTTAGATATGTTTTCAAGGTCATACAGAGATATACTGTAGATAGGTGATCTTCAAATATTTCAAAGACCTACTGAATATGGCATTTAAAATGTTTTAATAACATACAGCTTTTCATGACAGTGAGACACATCTGCTCTTGGCAGCACCAATTTACTTCAAAAAGGGATGATGGGCATTGAAGAACCTCCATACAGAGTTTGCTTTCATTGTGGCAAAGCTAGCCATTTGGGCAAGAAACTGCCCTTNCTTCAAATGCTGACAGTATGCTGTCCAAACTGGACCAGCGGGACACAAAAGAAAGTAATTGCTAAACTTTGCCAAGACAGGGTAGGACAATCCTTCAAAACTTCCTGCTTCACAGAAGACTGTTAGATATCCTAGGCCTNTAGGCAAAAAATGGATGCCCCAATGTTACAGAGGAACCTTGGAGTAATTGTCCAGTCAGCCAGATGTCTCTGTCATTTCTTAGTTTTGGAAATTGTTTGCTCTACACTTCCTGTTTAGTCAAATAATATTTTATCCTTCTCAGGTCTTTGATGGAGTTGAAGACTAGATAGCTTTAGTCAAAGTTTTCCTTAGTTATGATCAAAAGTAAGTTAGATACAAAACTTTGGATTCACCAAGATAAGATAGATAATAGAGTATTTCTCCAAATATGCTAAATATAAATGGACTTGATATTGTGAATGTAATTTTTACCTGATAATTGTTCTTATTGTTTATAGTTTTATTATGTTAGAGTTAAAACTTTTCCTTTTTATTTAGACAAAAAGGGGGAAATGTTGAAGAATATTNCTTTATANTGTGAAAATGTGGCACTGTGATTTGTTGTGATTTTTTGTGAGCTGGTGGCCCAAAGAAAAAATTCGTTTACAGCAGAGCATTTAAGAGAAAGCAGGGGATTCGGGTCCACCCATTTATTTTTATAAGTTTTTTATAATTATTTTTATAATTCTCTCTTACATTAAATATAAGTTCTTATATTTAAAAATAAATCTCAATGGTAGTAGGAAGTGCTAAAATATACTAAAGTTTTACATTGTTAATACATGGCAAAGCTCTGTCATTACTTGATTCTTTTTTTCTTTTCTTTTCCACTGTTCCCCCACCCCCTCTCTTCTGCCTCACTTTTCTTATTCTACATAAATACAAAATTTAAGCTAACCTACAGCTANCAATGTAGGAGGATGATCTTGAATTTTTCCTGTATCTACATCCTGAGTATAATCCCTCCTGGGATTACAGCTGTGCTAACATGCCCAGTCTATGTGGTACTGAGGTTCTAACCCAGAGCTTTATTCTTTCTGGGCTCTACCAAGTTCCTTTCCTAGGCCACCTGTGATTTCTGTGCAAAANCTGTTAAAATAGCCAAAGAGCAGAGGACTCAGCAGGGACTTTTGAGAGAGAAGTCCTAATACTTCATTCTAACATAAGGAAAATAAAATCTAGGAAATTAAATAACAGTTAAAGCCACATGCCAGTCCACATCTACCCCCACTTCCCAACTCTCATGGCCCATGGTGGCTACTCAAGTTCCCTCAGTTCTGGTTTTAAGAATGTTTTTTGGTATAGATCATTCTAGAACATTCAAAGTTTTCAGTAAAGAAGTGGACTTAGCAAATACTATAATCCCTACATAGATCCTGAGGTAGGTGCTAAATTTTTCTCATTTTANAGATGAGACACTATGGCACAAAGAAGTTGAATAACTGGCCCATAATCAATAGATATTGACATTGATTCCCCCAAGATGAGCTGATCCAGGAAGAAAGCAGAAAGGGATAGAGAAGACTAGGAGGTTGGGCCATTACCAGCAATGAACAACAAAAACAAAAAAAGAACAACAAAAAAACAGTCCTCTGGCTTTTCCCTTCAATCATGCTGGACTTTTCCAAAGAAATGATAAAAAAATCTTGGAGGTGGTAGGGAGGTCCTTGGGTACCTTTCTGATACCATACACTTGCTATTTATATCTGTCTCTCACTGATTTATTTTACAATTCTGAAGTCCTAGGATACTGCCATTAAATGAAAATGAGTCTNACCCATGGAAATGAAGACTGTGTCCTTTAGAAATGCAATTTGTCATTGTCATATAGATCTCAGCAATGGATTCCAGCATTTCTTATGGCCTGTAAATGTGGCCTATAACTCAGAATTGTGGATGGGAGTTCACTGGCCAACCAGCCTAGCCGAAGTGTGGGCATCAGGGTCATTGAGAGACCCTGACTCAAGGAAATAAGGTGGAGTGTGCTAGAGCAAGACACCTGACATCTCTCTTGCCTCTACCTTCATGTTCACAGGTGAGCACACAGAGACAGAGACAGAGGAGACAGAGAGAGCTTTCTTTGCAGCTGGGGCTACAGTTTAGTGATAGAGTATTTGCTTTAGGTTCAGTTCTCAGCACTTCCCGCCCCCCTAAAAAATGTTTTCCTTTGAATTGGTTATAACATTTTCCCAGTTCCTCAATTAGTGAAATAAATAAAATCTTTGGTAAATGTTTTCTTTCTATTTATAAGGGTATTGTGATTTTTATCTTTTAAAAATACTCATTTTTCATATCCTGGCACTGCATGTCAGGCTTTGCCCACTTCATGTATGTCAGGGGCACAAATCCACAACCCACAGGACCAATCTGGCCCACTCTCTAAATCTTTATGGCCTTCCTGCTAAGCAAGGGTTTTGTATTTTCCAATGGTTTAAAAAAATAAAAAGAATAATAGATGATAGAAATAATAGACTGATAGAAAGCAAAGCAAAGAAACAAATTTAATCATAACTGTAATTTTGCTACTCTTATGAATCATAATGTAAAAGTCTTTGTTTTCTGATGGTCTTAGGTGACCCCTGTGAAGGGGGTCTTTGGACCCGTAAGGGTCNCAACCNACAGGTTGAGAACCACTGGTCTCTACAGAAAAGACAGGGTTCATTTATTATGAAGATGCTCTCCTTCCCAGAAAACCTGAATACTTATTATGCCTTTCTAGAAGTTGGTTCATCTGTGGTTTATTTGATGACTCTAGACTCTCAGCATTACCTGCAGGCACTTTTCCTAATTGTCCAGTCTGGCTAGGTTCTCCTTCTGGGTACACACAATGCCCTGCATGTATTTGCAAAGGCAGGACCAACGAGCTGTGCCTTCCTTGTTCCTCCACGCCTGGTTATAAATCCTCTAAATGGACTGTGTCTTGGCCACCCTGCATCCTTAGACCTCTGTGTTAGCTGAATGACTATTCTCTAATCCTGGGATACAGGAGTATCTGTACATCACAGTGGTCCATACCAGTATTTAACTACCAACTAACTTATACGATAAAATGACAAAAAGCAGTATTTCTTTTAATTACCCAGCAGTGAAATGGCACAGTGAGGAGTCAGTGGGGTAGAAGCAGTGATCAGCCTGCTAGGATTGACAATAGGGACTGCTTGGAGAAGGTGGAATGTATGTACATTCCTCAGACCACAGGTGTATTGTCTTAGGAGGCCTGGCCAGTTGCCACTGATGTCTCAAATTGACCAGGGACAGGCAGGTCACATGGCATCCAGAAGTGCCCCCTCACATTGTTTTCCATGAATCCATTCCTGTCAGGGTTCCAGGCGCTTCCAGCCTGGCTTTCCATCTTCACTAATTCTCAGGTTTTTCTGCTTTGTCCTTCTGNTGAGGAACCTTGGCTNCTCTTCTGTGGTATCCTGTGTTGACCANTGTTTGAGCTAGTCTCTTCAGAGCACAATTTTGTTGTTTCTGGTGACTCGGAATGTTCACTCCCAGAAGGCACTGTTAGAAAAGCCAACGGTCATGTTCAGTAATCAGTATGGATATAGATGTTGAAAATAGCTGAGAGAGGAAAGAGGGTAAGGAACAAGATTTTCAGAATTCTCTACATACGAGTGTGTGTGTGTGTGTGTGTGTGTGTGTCTGTGTGTGTCTGTGTCTGTGTCTGTGTGTCTGCACATATAGGTTCCAATTGGG
>LZPO01067552.1:14401-25603 GCA_001675575.1 Neotoma lepida
GGCAAAGATGAAATGGATAAATGTAGTGGATTCCAGACACAGAAGATCGCATGTGGGAAGTCTGAAAGTGAGGAAGCATGGAGTCGTATGGCCAGGGGAGTGGAATGGAGGGAAGGGGAGGGGGAGGGAAGGGAGGGGAGGAGAGGGGAGATGCTATTTGTAGACATGGCAGTGTGGGATACACAATCCTTGTACAGCCTGGAGAATGAGGAGTGAGCCATGCTGGGACCTGCAAAAAGAATCTCCAAGAGAGAGAAGCAAATGAGGATTACTTTGCCATGTCAATCGGATCTCACTTAGATGGGAAACTGAAAGCTAGGAGATAGGATTTTGCTTAAAAGAGGCTGGAGTGATTTCAGGAAGGAGTAAAGATGATGGTAAAAGGTCCAACCTCAGAAAGGCTCAAAAGGTGGCCTGTCACAGATCCAAAACTGAGAAGGCTCTTCTATGTCAGGAGCAGCTGCTCATACCCACAGTGTGAAGAACGAATTGAGAGTGACTCTAGTCAGCAAGGCTCTTGGGGACTGCTTTGGGAGTTGACCAGAGAACACAAATGTAACAACTGCATGAATGGAAATCAAATGTTACTTCATTTCTAGTGTTAACATGTAGATCTTGGATTTGATGGCCACCCATATTTGGGTGCTCATATTGTATCTCATTTGGGTCCTTGAGGCCACCCAACCAACACAGTCTGGGTGTGGTCTGTAACCTTGGCCTGACCTACAACACCATGCACACCTGAGCAGGTGCGGGGGGCACCACAGACTTCTAAAAAAGCAGGTGTGGTCCCCCACATGAACACAAGGCAGAACCAGGGATCCCCTTCTCCTCTGCCCCATCTTGGGGTGAGCAGTCCAAAGAAAGAAAGAAAAAGAGCCTGTAAGGGAAAGAGTCACTTGTGTCCAGTTTATTTTCCTTTCAAAATCAACTTTATTGCGATACAACACATAACAAAGCACACTTATAATTTTTGAGTCCTGATGAACGAATACCCATATAACTATCCTTACAATCAAAATGTGGACTACTTCCATCANCTCTAAGAGTTCTCGCTGCCTCCCAGAGGTAAATCCCTGTGCAAACACCAAACCCTGGTAACCATGGTCTGTTTCCTGTCCTTATATGGAAGTTTTACCTGCTCCAAAGTTTCATATGAACAAAACCTTTGGTTTGGTTCCTTTCACTTGGTGGCATGAGATACTTGTGCTAGATGTTCGTACTTACTGTTTAGTGGTGGTCTGAATATGGTGCACATGGGCATTTAAACTAGTATTTGAAGATTTTTGTGGGTTTTTTTTTTTTTGGTTATGAAGAGTACCTAGTCTCTCCCTCTCATTTCAAGGCTAAGTCATTCCCATTCCTCATAATGGGATAGGAGAGAGGCTAGCTAACAGACTGTCTTGTTCTACACAAGCCAGTGTTTGTCAGAATCAGAGGGATTATACCCCTGCAGAGTCTCTGAATCAGTTGATCTGGGGCAGGCCAAGAATATGATTCTAACAAGTGATACTGTTGTTCTGGGGAATACCTGGAGTTGATGGCCTTGCAGCATCCTTGAGGAACAGGAGCTTATTGGTCCATGGTGTGGGGCTGTACTCATCTCAAACCTCATTTACACACAACTCTATTCACCCTTCAGACAAATATAAGCTTTACTGAGATGTCACTTAATACCATAATTCACTCGTTTTAACTATTAAACTCAAGACCTTTTACTACTTCAGGAAGAGTCCTCACACCAATTTGACGTGAATCCTTGCCTGCCCCTCCCCCAGCCCCAGACGGAACTCTACCTCCTGTCTTCACAGTTTTGCCTTTTTGGACATTTCAAGTAAATTAGAATAGTGGGCTTTGTGCTTGACTTTTAAAATCCGATGTTTTTTGGAGACCCCCTCACATTGTTGTATCCATCAATCTTTCATATAACTTGCCAAGTAGTATTTAATCTGACTGTGGAGCTACATCCTCTATTCATATGATATATTCATTTTGTTCAGCTTTGATCTGCTCATACCCACTGGGGCTGTTTTCTAGCAGTTATGCATGATATTTTGTGAACACCCATATGCAAGCCTATGGCTAGATGTAGGTTTTCATTTCTCTTGGGTCTAGACTTATGAATTGTGGTCACATGGTAAATTTATATTCAATGTTTAAAGAAATTGCTAAACTCTTCTCCAAGGTGGCTGCACTATCTTTTATTTCCACCACCAGTATATGAGGGTTCTGCAGGAATCTCTACATTCATTTTGTGTGGTGCATACTTATATGAATTTGAGATCTACCCTTGGGCTGTGTTGAGGAATCTATTTAAGATACTGTTCTGTGACTACTTACACAGTAACAAAGGATGAGCTGGTCAACATCAGTTTCCACATTGGCTGCACATGAGAATCATCTGGGACCTTTCCTAGTGATGGTCAAGCTACAGTTCAGATAATGAAAATAGTGACTTTGTGGGCCTGGGTGAACAGGCACTGAGCTTTTAAAACTGTCAGGTGATTTCAATGATCCAGCTATGATGAAAAGAAATATCTTTTGTTGTTGAGTCACCCAGTGAGATAATGAGCCACACACTTAGAGAAAGACATGGTCTACAGAACATGCTGAGTGGGACTGGGGACATTTTACGGCCATAGAAAGAACAAAGTATGTACTGTCTGGCCAATGGTGGCTTCTACAATTATCCTCATATATCTTCCCTGCTATTGTTTCAACCATTTGGCCATGAAGTGGAGGACAACTGATAACCGAAGGGGTGTGAGATGGAGACTGCTGCAAAAGTGTGTTTGTTTCTGAGATACTTGTGCTGTTTGAAAGTCAGTAGATAGCTAGAAAAGCAGGGGCAGGGGTGACTGATGGGTGGCATCTATCAGGGAGGAGGTGTCCAGACCCAGGTAGAAACATTCTACTTTCATTCTTGCAAAGGTCTTTCCCTGACTTCCGGATCAACACAGCTTCCTGCTTTGCAGTGACAAGCAGCTCCTGTTAACTGGGTCTTCCAGGGAGGCCCATTCTCCCACTCCTGTTCACTACATTGAGAGCTTCTGGATGGCGTGCCTTCCTCAGCCCTCTTGTTCATGCTCTTCTCNCTTAGAAATTTGCTCTGGCCCCATGACTTAAACTGCTGCCCTTCATCTTGGGAGTTCCTNGACCCTTTCGATCGCTCCTCACTTTCCTTTGCTTCTTGACTAAATCCGGAAGCTTGTCATGTGGTCCTCAGCCCAGCATAGACTGGCCTCTACATCTAGNCAGGCATGCTGGCCTTCCTGTGGCCAGCTTTGTCTCCTTGCTTTTCTTTGCCTTCCCTTTTCAGCTCCCATTTTTCTCCTGGGGGCCTCTCTCCTGACCACCATGTCCAGGCTGGATAGCACTAATATTTGCTCATGCCTTCCCATTGGAGCTCTTTGCTAACTGAACTTGCACCCATCCAGGTGGTTATCTGATTATGCTTGTCTTCACACACTGGGCTCCAAGCCCTGGGGCAGCAGGACTCACACCTGGTTTTGCTTGTGTTTCTTCCTGGCGTTAGCAAGTGCTCAGATTATTTTTTGTTACCAGGACCCACAAGATTGAAGTGGAAAGGCATATCAGATTGGACATCATCTACCCCATCATCAGCTCACTGAGAAAACAGGCATGGAATGGTTAGAGGAGGGATTCCTGCAGTCACAAAGCTGGCAGATGGCNGAGTTGGAATACGAATCTTTCTCTCTGGGCCACTGTTCTTTCCACCCCACCAAGCCACTATTGTACAGATCCTGCAGTAATATTCTCTGCTCTTCCCTCCCCTTCTCCTAAGAGAATCGTAAGAGCTGTGGGTGGTTAAACTACTTTTGCGTGTGATCTATTCAATAACAAACATCAAACCACTGGTGCCAGACAAAAATGGTATCCTTGAAGAAAGAGGTTGAAGCCATTTTAAGGACTCCCTTCCCTTATAGTCACACACACCAACCTGACAAAGGTGGCCAGTGGACTCTGGGTCAACTCCTCCCCTAACCCACTCAGGCTGAAGCCCAGTAAAGAAAAAAAAAAAAAAAAAAAAAAACACTACTCAAAAGGTTCACACACCTCATGCTTCCTCTCTGGAAACTGTGAACTCACTAGGGAGAGTTGCAGACCCATTTCCTTCGTGGCAGCAGGTGATCATTTTCTGCACCATCAGGTAGGCCATCCTTTGATTATCCAAACTGATTTGGATGGTGTGTCCCTAGGCGGCTTTCTCTAGCGGGTTTCTTTTGCGCAGAATAAAGCATGGTGCGCCCTCTGGTGGTCAGCTGCAGAAACGTCTCAAGTGGGAGCGATTCATTCCCTAGGTGAGAATCCCTGAGTTCCTGGACTCCCCTCATCTNGAAAGTCGTTAAAACCCCCTGAACAAGATGGTTTAAAACGCTTTATAACTACCAAATCTTTCTGAGGTCATACTTATGGTTTTACAGGCCCTGTTGTCACAGAGCCGGGACGTGATGTAGGGTGCGGCTGTGGTTTGTTAATCAGGCGCACAGTGAAGAGAGAGNAAGGCGGGTCTGAGAGGGCAGCCAACGCGCCTTCTGTGGGAGGAATACNGAGNGCTATTTGATATCTCCAGGTCTCTTTATAACGTGTTATCTAAATAACTGAGAGAGCAAGGCAGGTCTCCTGGGTGTAATGCTGGGACCAGGGGNCAGTGACTAATGGGCAGGTGATGGATGTGGGTAATTGTTGAGCTTGGGCTGTTTGCACGCCTATACAGCTTGGAGACAGAAGAATGAAGGTGGAGAGAAGGAAGTGGATGGCATATTTATAATATGTATGAGTTTTCAAACTCTCNCATCAAGCAGCCATGTTAAGAAATCCAGATTGACTGTGGTCGAGGAAGGAGGAGGTCCCAGCTGGTGGAATCACTGACTGGGCACCAGCAATCAGCCTTTTTTGAGAAAGGACACATCATGATTTCTTCTTTTCTCAAAAGACTGGTACTGTCTCTTTTTGCTTAGCCCCTAAACTTCTTTTAAAATGTCTGGATTATGCTGTCTTATTAATTCTCATGTTTACTTTTGTGATAATGTCCTAGGCCTTTAAAAAATAAAATAAAATAAAGTCAAATAAAGTCTTCAAAATCTTTGGAAATATAGGTTTGAAGAAGCTAAAACTCAAGCTATCTGGACTGTTTAATAGTCACTTTCTGATGGCAGCCTGGTTGCATTTTCCTGCTCTGTATACAGATCATCGGATCATTATACCAATTACATACACCTGGGCATTCGCACGCCACTAGGAACATGATGGAGTACAAAAGAGGGAAGGACATGAAAACCACATTTAATTTTTCATACAAAATCTGTAGTAATCTACAGAGGTGAATTCTTCATGCACAGAGACATTTAGCATCTAGAGTTATGGAAGAGCAGAAATTTCATTTATTTATTTTTCNATGAAAACACTGAAGTAACTTTTGTCTTTGTGCTTTCTGATGTCTAGGCAAGCTGTCTTATTATTTGTACTTCAAATAGATAGGCTGGTTTGTGGAGAGTAAATATGAAGGCATGAGAGTATTTAGAGCCACCTCATTTGGGGGTCACTTTAAAACAAGCTTCACCTGTATGTATCAAAGATGCCAAGTGACAAATCCTACTGTACTCCNTTGGCAAAATTCTGAGGATTTCAGCCAGAAACTGGCTGAAACAGTGGGTAAAAAAGTGCACTATTTCAGTTTCACAGCAAAGAGGCATTTGGAAGTTTTTCAGCCCCATACACTGCATTAATTAATGAGCTTACTTCTCACAGAGCAGAACATAAACATTGCTTGTGTGTTTATTTGCACGTATCACCTATAAGCATATAGCTTCTACACTTTACATATATTTACAAATTCAACAGAATATCTACATAAAAAAGCTTTACTTAAAATTAAACTTGATGCAAGTTATGAAAAACCAATTTATTGGCAAATGAAATTGAGCATTCCTTCAACCATAGGTTGTCATAGATTTTTATGTTGGAGGTAAACCATTTCATACACATTGTTTATGACTATAATAGGATATATGTATTTATTCTTTAGACTGCAGCTGTAATCCCTTTGACTGCTGGCCTAATTAAGCNCGTGCCAGATTTTGTAGATTCTGGAATATGCCCATTGNAACTTGCATATACATTGCTGAATGCTGCAGAGTTTGAAAGCTCATATAGGTATAGTGGGTATTGCATCACTGTTTGCATGCTGTTGTATGTTTTTAGTTCTACAATCATTTGTTTTTCCATCCATTTCCAACCANGCCATTTTTCTTTTTCTACCTGACTTGTTTGGCTAGAACCAGAAAAGACCACAAAACCATCACATGCTCCAGCCAAAGACAAAGCTCTCTTTGTTTTTGATATTTATGNTGGACAGTCCCTTCAAATAAACTTGTTATTTTCACAATTTTCCAGCATGTTGGCTCTCACTATCTCTGCCTTTTAAAGGTTCATTTCTAACAGCAGCAGTAATACAGGATGGAGTTGCCCAGACTGGCCCATACAGAGCACAGGGGATGCTCATGTCTGAAGGCACTGCATGTGTCTTGCCCTGCATTTTCTGGACAAAAATTTGAAATCTAACTTGAGAGTTTTGTCTACAATTCTTTCAGTATGGCACAAATGCCAGAAGGTGTCACAAAATGCAATGTTCATGCATGCCCCCAAATGACTGAACACAGAGAATGTAAGAAGTGCAACACTGCCACTGTAACCTAGAAGGTTAAGAAGCCTAGAAAGTAACAGGAGCAAAGAATAGGTACCAGAGTCTCAGTGAGCATTAGCAGATGCACCTGACATAATTAACTCGTGTAGCAAGTAGATACTNTACATACTGTTCCTAACAGTCTCCTGAAAAGACTAACGACAACTAGACATAGTCACGAGTTCCACAACAATGTCCACAGAGACATTGAAGCTCTAGAGAACACTACAGTAACACTCTCCACAATAACAACGGAATTTATATTTAGGGTTCGGCTGAGGATAGTGTCAACAAAGTACCTGACCATGTCGCAATCACATACACAGGTGTGTCCTCTGTGCAGCAGGTTTCATGCATCTTATTGAACTGTATCCCACACAGGGAATAATGTGATCTATTGACGATGTTGAATTTTGCTTTTAATCAGTTCCAACGAAATTGAGAAAACCCACTCTGAACAAAAACCCCAGTTCATATTAACGTGTCATTTGACTGAGTTATGTTCTTGCTTTGTTCTCATAATACTCACATACAGCAGAAAACATCCTTTCTACCCTTCTGTCCATAGAATGAGAGGGATGAGGAGTGCTCAGGAAAAAAATTCCAGATAAATGGGACACTGACGCAGAGCTTAAAGACTTAAACAAAGGAGTTCATGGCGTTGACAGGTGAAGGGGCCTCTGANCTCTCATTTCCCTCGGCTGGTTCTTTCTCTTTCTTACCACTATATTGTCCAATAAAGGAGCCATCCTCATTGAATTGGCCATTCACCCCCTCTCCATAGTCAACCAGGCTATCATCACTANCTTCTTTTTTCACAGTCCTGTCTGAAGGTGTTCGGCTTCCTTTTTTCAAAGGCTTGTGATCTTCTGCATCGCTGGAAAAAAAGAAAAAAAGAAGAAGAAACCATTTTGGTAAGACTGGCATTTAGGTAAAGTGCCTTGTTTTTACAGATCGTGCATGCAAATTATGAAAAAGCATATGGAGTCCTGAGCTGCTACAGCCAAATCTAACTGCCAGGTGGAGTCCAGTGGCTAGGGTGGTGCTGGAATGGAAATCAGGCACAGAAATGGTTGAATCATGGTCTGCGGTAGAGCGGATTTTTCCGATTGTGCATGGTAGTTTAAATGAGAGATTCTGACGCCTGATTGGAAGGCAATCCAGGAACAATCACAAGCTTTAAAAGGAGGGTTGAGCATAGCTGAAAACCATCGCTGTTGCCATTCAAAGGAGCAGGGCAGAGCTCAGGACAGTGGCGAGTTAGTGTGTTAAACTGTAGAACATCTCTGATTCCTTGGACGTGAATGGAGCATGATTTTGGTTACATGTGAAATATGGATTGTTTTTCCTGAGCCAGAAGGAGAAGCAAAATCCTGCAGTTTAAATAATTTTGTTATTGAGTGCAGGCCAGATTTGTGAACTTCCACCTTACCTTTCAAAAGACCTAGAAATCCATTAAAAGGAGGCAGAGGAAACAAATGAGAACAGCCTAAGAAGAAAAGCACAGTCCTTACACTGATATAATATCTTTTTTCTGAAGAATTTTTGGTCAATGGGTAAAGATTTATTAATTCTGAAAGACAAACACTTTAACTTAAAAGTACTGTATTTAAACCATAAACAGCATGCTCCCAAGCCTTTTAGGGGGTGAGTGCTTCCAAATTCACAATGAAGTATGTTCTGTCTTCTGCTTAACGGGCCTCTCGCCTCTGCCCTGTGCTATGCACACACTGAGGGCGTCCAAGGCTTGTACTTCAGCAAAGCATTATAAGAGTCTATTATTATTTTGCTTATTTCTTTGTTGAACCCTTAAGCACAACTTCTGAAAGTAAAAGAGTATTCATTATGTTTAAGAATGTCCATTAACATGGCCACATATGTCACTGAATTAAGATCATCCACTAACATGGTCATGTGCATAGTTTCAGTGACTAACTCCTTAACAGGCAACATTTGGGAAAAAATAGCAAAAAAAATTTATCAGTAACAAGCCTGTGTGAAATAGGAATGATGCACAATACTTGATCTAAATAAAAGTCCTGATGTACTTGATGTGACAAAGGGGTCACTGTAACTTCAGTGTTTTAACAATGACTAGTGTTAAGATCATTGTTAGCAGGACTGATTTTTTTTTCTAGTCAAGGTACAAAGACTTAAAGATAAACTGATAAGTCTGTATCTTTTGGTAATACTTTCTGTTAGCAATCTCTTATTTTTCTTTCCAAGAAGAATACGTTGAAACTTTCATATGCTATCAAAAACAAACCATTCAGATAATATACACATACATACTGCCATCTGAACTATCTATACAACTTGGTGACATCAGAGATCATCGGGGTGGCCTTTGAGGGGGGCATTTCAGAGGACATAACACCCACACAACTCAACTTATAAAAACAACTTACATGAAATCTTTGAGATTTAGCTGTGAACTTCTATACTTTGCTTGAATACTTCTAATGTTTATGCCCCTGAAGAGTTCAATGATAAGCAGAATTTTGCACCTGAGTTCCACCTATTATTCTACTCAGGAGAAGTAATGAGCCAAGAAATACATTATAGGACATGTTCATTGTACCATTTCTTTGATGCAGTCTTCCCTTCACCTTCTAAAAGTACCTACTCTAAGGCAGATGTCACTCTAGGCACTGGGGACATAGAAACAAGCAACACAGACCCAAATGCTGACCTTATATCGGTGGGATAAAATGCAGTTAACAGCCAACATGGTAAAGAAAACTACTTATGTCAGGTGATCAGTACTGCAGAGAATCTAGAGTTGAGTAAAGATGACAGAAGGAGCTAGGGAAGAGAAGGGAGGTTGACAGAAGATTTCTAGGGAAGGTCTTGTTTAAAAGTATCTTCTGATCAAGGATCTAAGAGCTACATTAGCCATGTGGATGACTAAAGCAAGAGCAATTATGGCAAAAGCAACAAGCAGCACAAATGATCTGAGGAAGGGCAGGCCTGGCATGTTCTAGAAAGAGCAAGGTGCTTGCTGTGGCTGGAATTTAATGGGTGAGTGAGAAAGAGAGTAATCGGAGGTGGCAGGAGTAGGCCAGGGTTCCATGGACATTGATGAGCCTCTGTTTAAAAGATGGAGGCCCTGGGGTTATTTCCATGGGTGAGCACTGTGGTTTGACCTACATTGCTCTAAAGGCACAAACTCTGCCATCAAGTNTTGACAGGAGCCTGCCCTTGGGANGAGGGGTTGGTAAACTCTGGCAAACTTGAGCCACTTTATTTGTTTGTGATTTATTTACTGCCCATGGCTCCTTTTCTGCTATATCAGCAGAATTACAGAGTTCCAGCTAAGACTATGTCAGCTGCAAAATCTAAACCTTTTACCCAGGACTCTTTGTAAGTATGAGTCTGCAAAGCTCTGCAGTAGAGTCGGGGAGATTACTTCTGTCACCCAGGAGAGAGATGGCTGTGGTTTGGACCAGGGTGGAATGTTTATACAAAATGCTNGGATTGTGGTCATATTTTGGAAAGAAGAGCAGGGAGGACTTCCTGATGGACTGGTTAGAGAGCAAGAGGGAAGATGATGGCACCAGGAAGGTTCTGGCATAAACAAGAAGCTTGGCATTATCCATTTTCACTGTAGAGCAGAGCATGCTCAGGTGAAGATCTGAGTTTGTACATGTCAGAAGCACCACTTCAGTAATAATGTTATGAGACTTTTATGACCATGGTATGTAAAATCAACAAAAATGCCACAAGAAAGTCAAGCTATGGGCTGATGCAATTCATGAACATGGACAAGGAAACTTGAACTCATAACAAGCCAAATGTAGCCAACCAGTGATGAGATAAAATACCATATCCAAGCTGGGTCAAGTTTAGGAATGCAAGTTTGATTTAGTATGAAAATATAATTTATGAAATTTACCATTTGTACTTTCGTAGAAAGAAAAAAACTGTGATCATCACAGTAGATTTAGAAAAAAGTATATGACAGAGTTCAACACCCATTCATGAAGATAACTTTAATACGCTAGAAAGGGGAAGTGGTTCTATTAATCTGGCTAAGGATGCCTTCATGAAAACTACAGTGAACAGAATCCTTGATGGCCAATGCTGACCTGTTCTGTTTAGAATCATAAATAATGGTAAGGATGGCTGGCCATTGTCTCCTCTTCCTTCTCTCCCTCTTCCTTTTTCTCATCCTCTCCCTCCTCCTCCTTCTCTATGTTTTTTGGAGACAGGGTCCTACATAGCCTGGGCTTGCCTAACATTCTCAACCTTGCTATGTAGCTGAAGATGACTTTGAACTTCTCATCTTCCTGCCTTTGCTGCCCAAGAGCTTGGAAGATAAACATGGCCTACCACACTTCGCTGCTTTCAGCACTACTAATGAAAACTACCCAGGAGTATCAACCAATATGATGAGAAAAAGAAATGACACTTTTCACACACCCACCAAGTTGTTGGTAGTTCTCTGTATTCCTCACTAGATTATAAACTCCCAATGAGGGACCAAATTCTACTGC
>LZPO01067553.1:5183-17403 GCA_001675575.1 Neotoma lepida
TGTGTGTTCCTAAATATAACTTGTTCAGTCTGTATACTGTTACTTGTATATGTGCTTTCAGGGTTGGCCATTTTAATGTTTCTGACTTTTTTAGATATCTAAAAAAAATGAAGACTTGGGTTTTGCCTTTGAACCACTTTCTTTGGGATTTACCAAGACAGTCTTTTAAAAGAAAAGTCAGCAGGATGCTCGAACAAAGCTGAGAAGTTTAAGAAGATAAATTTTGCACCAAGTGGACATAGGTTTGGGGTCACTTTTAGATGATGTAGGTCCCTGTGGTGTCCATGTCTGACAGCCATCGTGGGCTTGTTTTTGGAATGCTGTTTCCTGTCACTTTAGGGGAAAGCAACTGACCATTTAAAACACCCATTGGCTGCTTCCTTGANATTATTAGTAGAAGTTCCATCTCCTGAAAGTGGCCATCCCAAGATTATATAAGGCAAAATTAATAATTATGCTTAATTATGTTCACGCATGTGTTCTTTAAAGCCAAATGTCATCAGCCCACTATTATAGAGTCCTACATTTGATAAGGCCACTTCCTTTGATTCTTCCTGAATTTCCCCTCCTTTGTGCCAAAATAAGCAGAGCTCATGCTCATTTATAAAATGTAAAATCCCGTAACAGTCTAAAAAGAACAGACTATATTGCCTTTATTGAAAATTCATTTTATTCTTTGAGATAGTGTATTTCTTTTCTATTTTACTGAAAATTTTAATCATGAAAACACATCAGAATCAAGACATAGCTAGTGTGTATGGGCCAGGCCCTATAAATAACTACACCAGCCAGTTCTAATGTGGAAAAATGGAAAACCAGACCCTGTTAACAGAAGGAAAATTCCATTTTTCATACACAGTACTGTTCTTCCTCCTGGCTCAATGAGAAACAAACTCTTTCCTTTTCTCCATATTTATTATATTAATGTGCTGGCAACGCAGGTATTTCGATCTTTACAGCAAAGGCACACATCTGTCACCAAGCTCATTTCACACACAGCTTGGTCTTTGCAGAAGAAAGCTGGCTCCATCTTCCTCTTCTGTCACATCTCAACCTTTCTCTGAAATACTGTGATATTTAAATAGAGGTCTTGCCTCCAGCTTAGACACAAACAGGCAAGGCTCTGCTGTAGGACCTGGTCGAAGGGCACAGGCAGCAAGTAGGAAATACAGAAGGAAACATGAAAGAGCAAGTATGGCAAGGGGCGTGTGATTTTAACCACTCCTACCTTTGGGAAGGTCTTTGATCACCTCCTCTCACTCCTAGATTCTTGTACATCTGATACATCACTTTGATCAAACNTTATTGAATAANTTTCTTTAATAGAGCAAGACTCCCATAAACAAGGAATGNTTCAAAACTACTCCTGTAGACAAGGAAGCATTTCTGCCACCATTGTATTTCCCCCAACATTTTATTATAAAAATTATCAAACATATAGTATTGAAAGAACTTGACAACAAANAGCATTTCACCCACTGTCATTACCACTAGCATTTACTTTATCACATATCTATTTAAGGTTCTATCAATTGCTAACNCATCATAATTTTTTATTCATTTCAAAATAAATTGCTGATATCAGTATATTTCCCCTTAAATATTTTTCTTGTGTCTAACTAAGGAGAGTATGATATCAACTTAGAGTTTAAGTTAAAGATGAAGTGTACATCCAATGAAATACATAGATCTTAATTATACATTAAGTATTTCAGACACATATGTCTATCCAGCCTCTTATCAAGACATAGAAGGTTATTATCATCTGGGGCTGGAGAATGGGTCAACAGTTAAGAGCACTTGCTGCCCTCCCAGAGGACCCGGATTAGATTCCCAGCACCCTATGACTTACAACAGTCTACAACTTCAGTCCCAGGGGTTCCAATATCCTTTCTGGCCTCTGCGGGCACCAGGCATGCACATGATACACAGACATACATTTAGGCAAAGCATCTAAACACATAAAATAAAAAATTTAAAGGTTATCATCATTGACCCCAAAGTTCCTTCAGGTGCCTTCCCAGGCCTCATGCCCCATCACTCTTGCAAAGTGTCATATGAAAAGATTCATGTACTACATTCTCTTTAGAGCAAAGCTTTNACTCAACATGTGTTTGAGGTTCAGCNAACACCAGTGGTGTTCTTTTTTAATTACTGTTATCAGTGGTAATTTCATATCACAGTTGATCCATTTTCCTATTGATGGATACCTGGACTGTTTTCTCAGTTTAGCTTAGGTAAAATTGCATGAATATTTTCCTACTGTATTTTGCACATATATGCTTTCATTTCTTTTGGATGAATATCCCAGTGTCCTCTCTGGGTCATAGAAAAAGTGACTCAGAAACTGTCAGATCATTTCTCAACGTGGTCTTAGTGGTCTTATCATTTTACAATCCCACCCACAGAGAAAAGGTTCACAACCTTGCCACTGTTGNCTGTTGTTGTTTGTAATTGTGGATGTTCTGTTGGGTTTAGATATCAGCATCTCTTAATTCATACCTTTTTAAACCTAAGCTCAGTGCAACTGGTGCTCCAAGTTCCCTGCTAACCTCTATCAACTTGGAGGAACAGTGGCTCCTGGCTTTTAGGCAATGTCCTCTCTTTCTTGCGCTTTAGTACTGAAGTGATGGATATAAACAGAGCAAAGCATGGTATGCTAACAAACCGACAGACGCCAGCTAACAACATTCACTATCATCACCTAGACAGCGTATTCCAGACAGCCCGCCTGCTGACTTGTTTATCGTAGGCTTTGTCCTTAATTCCCAGCAACAGTCTTGTGAAATGAGTGAAGTTTCTTTTGCTACAAATAAAAAAACTGAAGCTCAGAGTGTTTTAAAAAAAGTTGCCCAAGGTCACACTGCTATCAAGAGGTGTGCCTAAATCACAAAGAGGAAAGGGATTAAAGGCCAGCTAAAAATCTTCTTTAACTTGAGTTAAATAAGTAATTAGGAAGTTATATTTTCCACCAACTGGGAAAGACATTCATAATTTCAGTGACCCTCAAAAGGGCAAGCAGAGGAAGAGAGTGTTCTCCTCGGCGTCATTGGCAGCATTCACACGGCAACGAGTTAATTCATTATCAGACCTTGGCGTAACCTCCTAATGGGTAATTCAGCTTCCACTGAGTTCATTATCTTTCGCTTTCTTTTGTTTGCTTCACAGATGGAGTACTTTACAACGTCTATGAAAAATTTTTCCATCTGGATTAGATCACTCAAATGAAGTCAGGAAGAGAGGTGCGGGCTCCTGTGTCTCTACTGGGCCCATCAGGGTGGGGAGATTCTTCCAAAAACAACAGAAGTTTGGTTTCATAAATTGGACAAGTGGGAGAAGCAATGCAATGAATAATAACCACTGATGGACTTTTCCTTAGGTAGCTCCAGGCTGGGTCTTCCTCAGATGTCATTAGACCTTTGTAAGTTGGCTGTGGCCAGTGAGCTGACAGCTGCATGTTCCTTTAAGTCCCCTTACCTTCGTCTGCTCATGTTCCATATTTATCTTGGTGTCACTGTTCCTTAAGTGATTACTGATGATGCATTGCATTTTAATGACACTTTTACCTACTTCCATTCATTTTATGCACATAATGGTTCTTCAATGGGGCATTTTCTGAAAGAGGGAACCATCATGCAGAATGTTCATTCATTCATTTATGCCTTCACTCATTCAACATTTCAAGATCTCGGCTGTGTCAGCAGCCACCCGGCTGAAGAAAGGCAGACTTTTTCTTTAAAAATCTTAGAGTTGTGGACAAAGACAGATATATTAAGAGTTAATTACCTTCATATGGGAAAAGTACTGGAGGAGGTTTAAACAAAGCATGTGAGGACAGCAGAGGAGAAGGAGCAGCCAAGGGCCTCTTGCAATTACTCCCCAAGTCTAGATCTAAATGCCAGGAGGGTTGGTTCTTCTATTGCTTCTTTCATGAACAGAACAGTTTATTCTTTATAATTCACATATTCATGTATATATTCTATATGCTCTTTCTCTCCAAAATATTTAAGGAGACTCATACATACACACAATAGCAGTTACTTGTTCAAATGCTTTCAACTCTTTCAGAGTGCTTTTATGGTATTGTACCTTCAGATGAAAAGTGATTTTCTTCTCCTCTTTTCTTACATTTTTTTCCTCTCACCAGTCAAACTACAAGGAAGGCTACCCCCACCTTGGGATGTCAAGGTCCATGGGAAGTTTTCCAAAGGAAAGAGTTATAGTTGTCTGATTGCCAATTATTCTCTACAATGAGGAACATGCCAAACAGTGTGGAAGTCTCCATAGGCCAACCCATATACATTCTATGGCCCCTCAGCTTAGTCAAATCCTGATCCCTTCCCCCTCAGCTCCAGGAGTTCATTTGTCAAATGTTGTCATCAGATAGACTTTAGTGCTTACTTTATTTTTAATGCCTTGAAGATGGACAGGGGAGTGGAGGAGGTGGGGAGGAGACACCGCTCATATTGTAGGACCCCAGGGATAATTTCACATGTAATTATTTCACCATCTTCCACTAGAATGCCTTGGATTTTTCGTTTCAGACTTTGTGACCATCCAGTCTCTGTGCTGGGTAGANGGTATTCAAGAAAGGAAGAAAGTGTAGCGCCTGCTTTGGGAGAAAGGAAAAGAGTGTGGGTTCACTGTTGTCGAATTTCATGACCCTTTGGGATGAGAGGTGGCTACAGAATGTTATCTGTTGGATTAAATTAAATCAAATGAGAGGAGCAGTTAGAGAGATTCGAACTCCGGTGATCACTTTCTGTTATTCTTCTCCTCCTTCCTTGGAAGACGGATGCACTAGAAACANCTCTTCTTTTCTTGGAGGGAGTGCATGGTTTTATGTTCTGGTCCAGTCTTTCATCTGTCTTCACGTCCTGTCTGTCTCAGAGATCTGAGAAATGTTTTGCTGCCTTGCAAAGCCCATCCCCTCAATCAACCACCATTTCCCCAGTCCATCCATCTAGACTTTAGTCACTTGAGTTATAGGAAGCTGTTGGAGCCTTTTAACTACCGTAGCACGTGAATGCCCGTTTCAGTAATAAACTATGTTGCTGGGATTACACTTTACATTCATGGAAAAGCATTAAAAAATGGTGTTTGGAACATTCTGCTGGCACATAAACTTCCACTTCTGGTATGTTTCAAGACACACACAAAAAATCTATCTGTGGATTCTTTTTCTCTTCTTACAGTTCCCTTTTCCTTTCCACCTTAAAAGCATTGGAAATTCTGTAAGTCCAATCACTGCCCTCTATAATTTCCTGTTATAGAAGACAGAGGCTTTAGTACTATTTTTTCATGGAAAAATAGCTCACTTCTGTTTGTGAAGTTACACCCTTGAATTATGAGTCTGGATCATTGCTGAGTAGATTTCTTTGGAGCCAGAAACCAGGGTAGTTGTGGGAGAAAGGAGCTGGCAGCCAGAAGGGAGGGAAAGAGTTTGCTGGGAATGAGTGCCAGGACAATGTTTAAGGAAAGCAGGAGACAAATGAAGGACAATGGTGCCACATGGAGAAATCCAAGAGGCCAGGAGAGATACAGCGTGTTCTGGGTGAGGCTTCCTTCTTCTATGCAACCATTTAATTTCCAATATTACTGATGAGTGGAAAATGCCAAGCTCCTAACACCTGTCTAGAGATAATGCAAACTGAGTTGTCAGGCGGGAGAATGTACAGATGAAGCAAAGGAATCCTACTCGTGGGACGGGTTAATAGTGATCTGTATACACTGGTAGGCCTGTGCTTACATGGCTTTCCAAACTCACATCTAATCTCTTAGGTCTGGGAATTAAGCCCACATGCCAAACTTTCATGTACTGATTTACCTGTTTATCCTGATTTAGGTCAGGTTAGGTGGCCATGCAAACAGGACTTATCTAGTGGTAGATTATTAGTGTTTACATTGTTTCATGACCCAGCCCAAATACAAGCACAGAAATACTTACTTAAGTTGGTGGGATTAGGTCTTCTAAACTTTCAGGGACTTTGGGTTTAAGTGAGGCCAATATTTGACAGAAGGGTCAGATTGGTTATGTAGATGGATGTCTTTTGAAATAATCTTAAACTCAATTTTACTGTGAAGGGTAAGATATAACGATATGAAATGTCTGTTGTGTCCTTGTTAATCAAACAGTAGCATGCTATAAATTTGACCACACAGGAGTATTTATGGCTGGGAGGCAGGAAGGGTGAACCCTATGTTCATGTTGTTTAACTGAAACTCTTTTTTTTGGAGATTATTTACTTTACAAAGGCAAAGATGCCACAAGAAAGGATAAAAGAGAGAAATGGTAGAATAAACAAAGACTAGAGCATTAAAGGGAAGAGAAATTTAGGTTTCTGAAAACACCAAAGGCATGAAAATTGGGGGAAGAACAGGTTCTTGTTCACTTGACACAGAAGGCATCAGCAGAGTGACATGTACGGGAAGTGTCATCCATTCACACCAAAGCCAGGTTTCTTAGTCTCGCCACTGTGGTCACTTTGGACCAGATCATTTTTTGCCCATGTGTGATAGTTGCAAAATCCCTGACTTCTGTCCACAGATTACCATTATTACCTCCCACATCAGCAATAATAACCAAAAATGTCTCTAGACATCACAAACCTTGGTCAACAACCACCACAACTGAGCAATCACTGAAGGAATCTGAATGNAATTAGACTTTTATGAAATAGGATCTCATCTCAAGAAAGTTGTAACGAGCAGAGGAAGTGAGGGCATAGAAAGGCAAGGACTTTAAAGACAAATGTGAATTCTAAGCAAGGATTATTTTATCAAAGCCACAGGGCTTGTCAAATTAGAGGCTCTAATGGCTGTGGAATATGAGATAGTTGAAAAGGGAAAGAAAAAATTTAAATGTTCAATATGCAAGAAATAGATGCATTTAAAAAATGTATGCAAAGGATACATGTATTGATATTTTACCCATGCTTCTAGCACCTACCACTCATAGAAGAAATCACTTGTCTTCACTTATTTAGATTATGTACTGACTGACTACTACACCATTCGTACTCTTTGGCATTCAATGGTAGCTAGCAGATTTGGTCCTTGATTTTCCTTAGAAATCTTCCTGGCCAAAAACCGTGATGGGGTGAATCTGAGGAGTTCAGGAGGTGGGTGTGGTTCAAACCAGTTTTGAGAAAGGCAGCCTTCATGGACCATAAGCATCCCTGAGCATCTAAAGTATGCCAAGAAGGAAGGGCTCTGATCCTTCTTCACAAAGGCCATTTTGAAGGGCTCCAATGGCAGCAGGCATGCTTTGGATGAAGTGATACATCCCCCTGGGATGAAGACTAGGCTTGCTCACCACTTCCTAGTAAAATTGCAGCAATAAAGTGAAAGTTCAGTGTTCCTTTCCTGTAAAAGCAGCTTATAGCATGTACAGCATCTACCTGAGCCTCTCCGTGTCATCCCCTTGGGACTTGGGAGCACAAGGAGAACAGATCGAGGGTTTGTTGTGTTGTGATATTAGAGCCTCTTGTGACCTAGAGGTCTCTTTCTGTCTCCTAACTTCCACAGCACAAAATCAGACAAATGTATTACTTTACGTGTTGAGTAAACTGAGTCCCAGATCCTGACAATGGAGCCCAGGAACCAGGGACTTTAAAACATCAGCAAGAAAAGGAGATTTTGCTTTTTAAGGATGAATATAGAGGCAGACTTCAGTGTTCTAACTGTGCAAGAATCCTAGAGAGCTATTATACCAAACGAGACAGGAGACTGTGGATCCAGGAACGATTGCTTTAGGAAAAACACAAAATGGAGAATGGTGTGCTTAAACACAAAAAAGGTTTATTTTTCTCATGAAGAAATTTCAAGATGAGGTATGAATAAGAGTTCTAAATGTCACCATTTTACAACTTGATTTTTCAAGAGCAAATAAGTTTTTTCTTTCCAACAAATGGCCTTTAGTCAACACCACCCCTGACAGCAGAGACAAGGAGGGACACATGTATGAGGCCTGAGCCAGCCCCCACAGTAGCACAAGACAGTGACCAAAGCAGGACAGTTCCTGTAACTCCCTGAAACAGGCCTGGACTTGCCCCAGTATGCCCAAAGATGGAAAAACTAAAACCTCAGCCAATCAAAAACATACTAATATAACGGCTGCTTGCTTAACCAATCATGTTTGAGATAACCTAACTGTTCCTAAAATACCCCTAGCTGTGCTTAAAAGGAGCCTGCACGCTCCTCTCAGGGCCATCGTCATTTTGTAAAAGTGAAGGACCCCGAATATGCTGATAGATAAATGCTCTTGCATACTATTTGAGTCTGGGGTCTTCCTTCAGCCTTTTCTTGGACCCCTACATGAAGAGAGTTGAAGAAGTGAAGAAGTTCTAATTACCCAGGACAATTCTGCTAAAGTAAAGACTCCATTCGAGATGTGGCCTTCCTACTGCCATAGCAAAGACTCCACTAAAGACTCCACCTTCCTCCCGAGCTGTGGGTTTTATTTGATTTCCAGATAGTTACCCCGAGTTGAGAGACAGAAATGAAGTTAGGATTGAGAACTCTGTCTGGGAATGAACTATGAGTAGATGTGAAAATGACCGGCAACTAGCAAAGCAGAAGTCTGAGGAATTTTTAAGGGAGTTGAATCAAACGCAGCATAAAATTAAAAAACACCTTGAAAGGTTTTGGGTAACTATTAAGTGATTCCGAAGTTGAAAATGTCTTTTTAAACCCACAGAGTTCTCAAAAAAGGCAGATACAACAGCATCTACTTCTGATGTGTCCCTGGAAACGAATGAACAAGGAAAAATTCCCCATAAGGTAGATTCAGAAGCCATAAAAACGTGGATGAGGATGTCGTCCCAGAAAAGAGAATCAGGGTCTAGGCAAGGAATTTGCCAGGGCCTGGGGACTCAAATCCTGCCTGTGGGCAGGGGTTCCATTATTGAAATGTGCTAACAACTGCTGAGTGTTTTCTGTTTTCATCTTCACATTTTCTGCCTTTCCCCAGCGGCTACTCAGTCTGTGGAGATGTATTGGAGAGTGGGGCCAGACAATTATTTGTGTGTTTGGCTCCTAGTTCTTGAGCTTGAAGAGTCATAGCTGGAATTCTGTGCATTACCTAAGGGTCTTAAGCTTTGATTTGGAAGCAGTGGGCCTTTGAGTTATTGCCCTAGTATAAGGACTGATTGTGTATTGATGGGAGAAGAGAGAAACACATATATGTTGGCTGAACGACAGGGACAGCACCAAACTCCCACTTGTTTTCTTCCTGCAAAAGGAGATTCTATTTCTAACCTTTCTTGCTGTTTGGTTTGTGCTTCATTCTTTGAATCTGACCAATGAGAAATAAGTGGAAATTGTACATACTATTCCCACTCTGGCTCAGAGATGTGTCATTCTGGCTTCCCCGAAGATGTGAATGATTCAACAGGGTNACCAAGGTACCAGAAGGTAGGAGGGAATCAGTATGAGAGGGGCTTGTACGTGAATCACCCTATAGAGAGCCTTACAAGGACATGTGCATTCAATGTCTATGTATAAGAAATGAACTGGTACTGTGTTAATTCACTGAGATGCAGAAGTGTCTTTGTTATAGCAGCTATTATCACTACAAAGAAACAGTTTTGTAAGAAAGGAATTATGATGGGGTATGTTATACAATTTAGTCTGAGAAGTATTTTTAGTATTTAGTTTTTTGTTTGTTTATTTATTTTGAGAGAGAATATTCTAGGTAGCCAGGATGGCCTGGAACTTAACTATGTAGTCTAGGATGGCCTTAAACTCACCATAATTCTCCTGCCTCTGCCTCCTAAGGGCTGTGACTACAGGTATAAACCACCACTCAGCTTCTGAATAATAGTTATGTAATTGTTTAAAAGTAAATATGGTGAGAAAAAGAGATAAAGATTGAAACTGGGAGAGGAGAGAACAGAGAGAGAAGAGGCGGTATATTTTGCAGGAGGAAGAAATGCCAGGGATTTCCATGCTTCTCTTTCTAGACTGGAAATCCCTAGCTACATCTAAAATGGAAAAACGTAGAATTAGCAAACCGTCTAGAAACGGGGAGGTGAGCATCGCCGCAAACATCTTTAAGAGTGGAGCTAGGAAGTCGGGCNTGGAATCTGTGCNCTTGTCATCATAAGCTTTGGGTGACTATTTGCTAAAACTCTGCATCACACAACTTTTATAAAAATCGAAAGGAAAAGAAGAGTGAAAACTGACCAGCAATGA
Source organism: Neotoma lepida (assembly GCA_001675575.1). Taxonomy (NCBI): domain Eukaryota; kingdom Metazoa; phylum Chordata; class Mammalia; order Rodentia; family Cricetidae; genus Neotoma; species Neotoma lepida. Next base: position 15,378 of record LZPO01067553.1, read on the forward strand.
TAAGGGAAAAGCCGCTGAGGTCGGGGGGAGGGGGAACTCTTGGCTGTGGTTTGAAACCACCAAGAGATCACACTTTGAGTAGAAGAGGATAGTTAGAAGAGTGAAACGCTACTGAGGTGGTCATCAATATAAAGACTGAAAAATGAATCTGGGGACAGTTACCTGCAACCTCAGTGAGAGAAGTCTCACAATGGGGAGCAATCAGGAGGAGGAAAAATAGCTGAGTGTCTTGTCACCGCATTAGAAAGGGTTACATTTTACTTACATAACGTGAATTAGATTATTGATTTTTCTAAGCTCCAGGAGCCATTTCTACATAGTAACCTCACACTGGTCTGTAAAGGAAAAGAAAAGAAATGAGCTTCCTTGACGTTCTCCTGTATCTTCTCCAACTCCACAGGTTCCCAGGGACTGCACAGTCCTGAAAGGTTGACCAGGAACCCAAGTAGGTTCAATCCATCTAGAGACCTGGATTTGAATGTTCAGAAGGATGTTCACTAGGTGTTTCTGCCCAGTGATTATTTCTTTCCTTTTTCTATTTAAATGAAGGCAAGATGGAACCACTTAGAATGCATCACCTTTAACAAATAAAATATGATTAGATACCAAAACACATCATCCATCTTCACAGTAATTAGTCCTTGTGTGTATTAGCTCTGATTGCTTTTCATAGTAAAATAAAAAAAGATTTCCTAATCACTTTCTCAATTTTACACACACATCAGGAGAACAGGAACTCAGGGGAATCCCTGCCTAACATGGAGAGAGAGCAAATTAAAAATTCAAAGTGAAGAAGAAGGTCTTGCATATTTTCAAAAGGGAGGAAAAAACAAACCACAAACATCTTCTATTATTATAAAATATGATCCATTTCTGTTTGTTTCTACTTCAGAATTAAGGAATACACCTTAACCCCTAAAACCAGGGTTGCTTTCCATTGTCAGGAATGGAGACGGTATAAGGGAGTTTCCAAACGTAAGGGGAAAGCATAGTTAGTGAGCAAGAATATGAAAATAATCTTTGGCTTCATATCAAACTGAACATTAAGAGGAGGAAGGCTTCTGGAAATGAATTTACAGAAGTAAGACAGGCTACTGTGGAAACTTGGCTGGCTTCTGAAGACTTCTCTTACTGGGTGGCCTATTTCCTTGAGATGAATCTTCTTGTAGATACCGGGAATTACTTTCTCTATTTACTTGAGGGAGAGTGCTACATTAGACATTCCTTGGGGAACCTCTCCATGAATTCTAGCACAATCTACTTGAGTACTCATGATGTCCTAAGAATAGTAAAAGTGACTTTACCTGCTTCCTTCTGTCGAATTATCCCAAGGACCAAATAAGATGGGCACCAGCATGCTGATTTTCTAGAGTTTACATTACTTCTGTAAGATCAAAGTATTTGTAAGTGGTAGAGTCGGGAATCAAACTAGGCTTGGCAAGTCTAAAGTCAGTGATCCCACATATCACACTCCAGGGTCCTCGCTGAGTTCAAGGTCCACCTTCTCACTCCTTGGCTACTTGCTCCAAATATTTCTGAATGTATCTATTCAGAAACACAAAGACTACTAACAACCATGTTTCATCTCTTCTTTCTCTTCTCCACTCAAATGTTGGTCCTATGTTTTAAAATACTGTTCTTTCTGAAAACTCTAATAGCACAAAGTACTCCAACTTTAGTCATTGCTTCATAGAAGGTTACATGTAGTTCTGTTAATGGGATCTGAGAAAGACAATGAGCAGGGGATTACATGTGTGGATGGAGAGCCATACAAGCTTACCATAGAGGACTTGTGATATCTAACTCTTGCTTGCTTACCATTGCCTTGGTATACATATTATAGTTTAGAGGTTCCTTCAAGTTGAGGAGCCTCTGATTCTTCTCTGCAAGGCTTTCTCTGGTTGGCATACTCCCTGTTCACCATTTTACTCTCCCCTGTAGTCATCCATACACAATGCCCTCAAAACCTGGTACCCTGAAAAGGACCTGTTCATGTGGCTCTTGCCTTTCTGCCCCAGAGTCTAGT
>LZPO01067554.1:0-25560 GCA_001675575.1 Neotoma lepida
GCAGGGTTGGTAGCACTCGTGGCAATAAAGGGGCCTAAGAAATGCCTGACAAAATATAATAATGACTACTATTCCAGCTTCCCACACAAAACAGTTTCAGGAGTCTCCTCCTGTCACTAGTCTTCCAATGGATAATAACTGAAAACAGGAAATATGTTATTTGACCACTGGACTTCATTCAAAAGCAGATGCAATAAAAACAATTCTCAATAATAGAATCATTTAATCAGAATTTATGAAGTNTACCATATAGAGAGACTATATCAGTTTAATAATCCCACAAAAGTGTTCTGTACCAACTTCAGAGCCTCATTAAGTTCACTTACTGTTCACACCTTTCAGAATTATTATTTTTGTGAGTGTACATGCACATGCACGCTCTCACGTGTGCACACACAGGTCTGTGTGGACATGAGAGGATAACGTTAGGAATTTGGTTCACTCCTTCCACTTCAGGTTCCAGAGCACAAACTCAGATCATCAGGATTTTCTTGCAAGCCCTTTTACCCNTTACCTGTCTTGACAGCCCCTTGGTCATAGTTTTGAGATGGCTGGGACCGGGAGGACCCAGCTTCAGACAGTGACATTCAAGGTGGCTTGTGTTGCACATCTCTTCTCCTCCCCTTGGAACAGGCAGGCTGTTAACCTACCATAACAGTGACAAAAGGCATCTTTAATGTTTAGACTCGGAATGGCACATTGAATGAATCAATGCCAAGCAGGTTGAGTGTTAAGTGTGGATAATTTGGGCCAATATTTCAATCCACAACACAGCCATGAGACAACATAGCCACTCAGAGTCTTTTTCATATCCCAGTGAATGCTCAAGTTAAAGAAAAGAAATTTGGTACCAGAAGAGTTAAATAATAGCTTGAATAATATATCACATGGACCATTACCAATGGGATCCTCCTAAGGATCAGAAGGCTAAGAAGACTGACATGACCCATCATAAAAAATGCTTTGAGTGTTTTTGGCTTAATTGACAAATAAAATAATGGAGATGATTTGCATATATTATGAATAAAATCTAATGTTTAGTAACCATAGAAAACTGATTATAAAATTCTTTATCCATATAACTTTACTGATGCTTTGAACTTATTTTTAGTAAAATTCTTGGCAATTACTAAAGACAGCTGTACCACCAGCAAGTTATGTTGTTTTGTTTCTCGGCAGGTGCACAGAGCTTCTGTGTGAATTTAATAGCCTATATTTAGACCCACTCTGTATTGCCACACACTAATACAAACCTGCACTTAAGGCCCAACATAAACACACAATAAGCATCCNTAACAAATAATTTATAAGTCTTCAAAGAAGAAGGCACTGCTGTGGATGTCATCTAACNTTTGATCTGTCATTAACGCATATAGTCACAGAGCTGACACCTAGGTTACAGATTCTTAATACAAATACCTACTGTATTCTTCTTTTCTATAGGTCACCACTCCTTACAGTATTCATTGTTTAAAATACAATTAAGACATTCAAAACATATAAAATAGGAAGACTTTCATTAATTAAAATGGATTATCATAGCATATATTTACTGGAGTTAGATATCTTTCACTTAGACATCCCTCGGAGCCTATTTTCCTCCACATAACCAACAGCGTGTAAGAAAGCAGAACTAGACAAAGAGATGTTACCGATGCTAAACACATTAACAATAAAGAAAAATGACAAGAAAAGGAAGATCAAAATTATAACTATCAGATGGCCTAAAAATTATAAAGAATTATCCTGTGATTCAGTAATTTTGCTGTGAGGAATATGCTCAAAANGAAAGCAAGGACTCAGCCCATATGTATTTGAACATCATGGTCACAGCAGCATTAGTTTAAAAAGCCAAAAGATAGACACAGTTGAAATGTTTATTGACAGATGAACTGATAAACAAAATGAGGCCTGGGCATATAACACAGCACTGTTAGTGTTGAAGGAAACTCAGATGCAGGCTACTGTGTGACAGTGCAACACTAGTAGGTGTTGAAGGAAACTGGGATACAGGATTCAGTGTGGATAAAACTTCCAGACATTTTGTTGTGAGAAACAAGCCATTCACAAAACAGCAAATGCAACATGATTCCAATAATTTGAGGCTTCTAAAGTNGCCTCATTCCTATGGAAAGAAAGAATAGTGGTTGAGATATAGTGAACAATGGGCAGTTGATTTTCAGTGGGTACAAAATTACATTTGCAAAGATGAAAAAGGACTTGGGACCTAGCCCGGAGACCTAGGATAGAACCAAACACGACTGACCAATAATATATATATTATTCCTAACAATATTCTGCTATGATCTTATATCAGTGCCTAGCCCAGTCATCATCAGAAAGGCTTCCTCTAGCAACTTATAGGAGCAGATGCACAGACACACAACCAATCATTAGGCGGAACTCAGAGAACCCCACAAAAGAGAGTGAGGAAGGATTGGAGGAGCCAGAGGGGTCAAGACACCACAAGAAAACAGAATCAACTGACTAGGGCCCATAGGGAGTCACAGAGACTGAACTGATAATCACTGAGCCGGTATGAGTCTGAGCTAGGTCCTCTTCATATATGTTATGGTGGTGCATATGGTGGTGTTCCTGTGGGACTCCTAACAGTGGGAGTGGGAACCATCTTTAACTCTTTTGCCTGCTCTTTGGATCCTTTTCCTCCTACTGAGTTGCATCATTCAACCTTGGTATGAGGGTCTGTGCCTAGTCTTACTATAACTTGTGATCCCATGTGGGGTTGATATCCCTGGGAGGTCTGCNCTTATCTGAAGAGAAACTGAGGAAGAGTGGATCTGGGGGGAGAGGAGAGCAGAGGGAGGGACTAAGAGGAGAGGAGAGAGGAAAAACTGTGGTTGGTGTGTAGTGTATGAGAGAAGAATAAATTTAAAAAAAACTAAAATCAACACAGCTTTATTGAAGACAAAAAACAAACAAACAAACAAAATCAAAATGAAAATGCTATCTCCCAGGGTCAAGGACCAATATGTCTCCCACTGGAAGATTCTCTAAGCTTCCCGTCACAGCAAAGTCATTTTGATCATAACATGGGATTTAATGCTCTACCGAGGGATTTGTGAGGCTGAAGTAGCTGCACCAAGTTTCAGGGAGTTTTGTTTTGTTTTGTTTTTCATTTATAACATTTTTTTTCTCATCTAATAGCAAATAGCATGATGCCATTTTGCAGCAGTGATGGGACACAAAGGAAAACACAATTCCTGGCTTAAAATATAAAGCAAACTTTTAATGTCACCCTTGCTGAAATTCAGTAGTCATGTTTGATTTGTTCCTTGTAAAAAGAATTTAAGGAGATATCTGGGTCCATTTTAAAAGGTAAGGTAGAACATTAAAATACATCAGTAGTGTTTCTAAAAGGGTTTTTATCCACTTGAATGAGAACTATGCAAAAAATGTAATTTATAATTGTTAGTGGAAAGAATTCTGAAAACAAAACAAAACAAAAAACTAATGAAGACCTAAGTTTTAAAATAGGGCCTTGGAAACTTGACAGCTCTCTGTTTTCATCACATAACATGTCTATGAGCCTGTGCACTTATTCAGCTTTTATTTCTACAAAATGAGAATGATACTAACTCACTATCATGGGGTTGTGATAAAGATTATAAAATAAATACATCTATTGAAATGAAAATAAGTACATCTATTGGAATATAGGCCCATTTTTGTTTATCTTATTTGTTAAGATCATATTATAATTACAATGTTTTCCCCTTCCCTCCAAATCTTCCCATATACCTCTCCTTGCTGTCTTTCAAATTCATGACCTCTTGTTTTATTAATTACTGTTACACACACATGCACACATATGTGTATATATATGTACACACACACACACACACACACACACACATATATATATATATATATATATATATATATACCTATATAAGAATATAAATTCAACTTGCTCATTCTGTATAAAGGTATTTGTGTGTATATGTTTTCAGAACTGACCATAGGTCGCTGTTAAATGGTATCACAGATTTATGATCACACTGCTATAATACATTAGCAGTATCTCTGAGATTCTTTTACCTACACAAAGGCCTACAGCTGGTGAAGACATGGCAGAAAGTAATCACACCTATGGAGCCAAATCAATTGTTGAGAGCCAGACCCATCCAAGGCTTTCTCAGAGGATCAGAGGAACCTAGTTCAGTGTCCTAGCCCAAGACAAGAATTGGTAAGAACTGGTCTCAGACTGAGGAGAGAGCCTTGAGGAGTTAAGGTATTTGTTTTCATTTCAATAGATATCAGTTCCTGGTAATTTGGCTTTCCCCCCATGAAGAGACTGGATTATTAGTCCCAAGGCTACAGTGTGCTTAGTCTCCAATGTTCTTGAGATATTCCTCTTGCACAACATTGCTTATCTTCCTGCTGACTTTCTTCCATTTCTCCCCTAAAACCTGTATAAAGGATGGTGTACTTTTTAATAAACCTGCTTGGCATAGAAAGCTTGTGCAAGACCTCCTGATCCCAAACCTTTCTATTTCCTTGTCATCTCCTGGTCATTGCTCCATCAAGGATCTGTTACTTAAGATCAACTTGCTGAGTCCAGGTCAACCCTTGACAACTTCCATAGGCTCCTACAGAGTGACTGTAAAGTTTAATAAGTTCTCCTACTTAGACCAATAGCTTCTGAAAGGGCCAGTACAAAATAGAGATGCTTTTCTCCAGTATTGCCCTCTTGGGAGCCTAAAATTAAAGATACAGATACATAAAAAGTACAATAAAATTCTAAGCAACTGTCATCAGGCCTGGAAGGAAACCATGAAAGAAAGTGAAGTCGTGTGTAAAACAGGGGAAAGGCAGCGAGGGAGGCTTCTGGGCAAAGTACCGCTTCAGGTTGAACCACTCGGCCACAGGTTCCTTCCTTTTCCCTACCCTTCTGGGACAAAGAATAGAAAAAGATCCCATAAAACTGTCTTGTCAAAGGTGAAATGGTCTAGCTTCATCTGGATATTTGGAGCTGTGAAAAAAATACTGAACTTCTCTAATATTTAATTGGATATCAGAGCTCACCTGACACGGACCGTGCATGTTTGGAGACCCCAACCATTATGACCATGTTCTATATTTCAATATACAAANGAGAAGTAGGGCTCTAGAAGAGGGCTTTTATTTGTACTGATAATTCATATATTTCTATGGAAATTAACATAATGTCTCTGTCTTATTCTTCCAGTGGGTCTTTTTCTCCACAGATTTTTAAAACTATCTCCTCCAGTCAGTAGAAGAGAAACGCCTAATCTATCTTGTTCACTTGCATTTTCAGCCTCTATCTCCAGCTGAGATATATTTAATTATTAATATATAAGTTACATATAAATGAATACTGCATCCAAGTGATATTATGGGGTTACCATCTCTATCCAAGTAGATAAATTGCTCACAGAAGTCTATGCAGTGGGAATCCTCAGAAAGTCACAAACTCCAGAAGATGTTTTTGACAAGAGTTCAAAACTTTTTCTATATATTTCCCTCAGCCCTTCCCAGCAAGACACTTGAAGATGACAAAGTATATTAGTGTAATATCACACCAAAGAAACTCACCTAAGAAGGTAATGTGATTTGGTCATGTTCAGTCAGTGAGATTGTGAGTGAACTAAGATGACAAAAACGGTTGTTATCCTTATAGCTGGAAGCAAAGTTAAAGCCTTTCTAATGTTAGCTACTGAAAGAATTATGAACACCGGAAACGAAACAAAACAACAAAACCCTACAGGACAAACCTGTAAGTAGTTATAGCAAAGCTTAACTCAATCTAACTGGGCAGGGTCATTATTGTTTTCTTTTTTCTTCTCCCCCCCTTTTTGTAATCAAATGTATTTAAAAATGACACAAAATTTAAAGTGTCAAATATATTCACATTATCATAAATGGTATGTGAAACTTTTTCATTACAAAACCCCCGAAACTATATCCATTAAACAGCTCCCCATACCCCCTACCTTCCAGACCCTAGCAAGCATTTTTCTGTTTCCACAAATTTAACTATTTCATGTATTTCATATACATGGAAGCATACAGTATGCATATTTTTGTGATTAGTGAAGTCACTTAGTTTAATGNTCTCAAAGTTCATTTATTGGGCAGGTTCATTTTAAGGTCAGTTTCTAAGTATATAATATAAACCATTAATGATCTCAATTAAAGTGAACATGATCTGATTTCAGAGAACTCCCCCCACCCCGACACACACACACTCAGAGNTGAAATACTTAGGGTTAAAAGAGAATGCCTATGAAGTAACTCCGAAGCTTAAAGCAGTTCATTATAAAGTTAAACAAGCTGTCACTTAGATCATGTGGGAGGGACAATGGGTTAGGTTGCATTACCTACGGAAAAAAAAGCAGCAAAGATCATGATCACTGCAGAGGGTGCCAGGTGACCTGTTTTGGAGTGTGGGTTCTCTCATCCAGCCAACAACTTAGTGGGCATCTCTGAGCTTTTAGCCTCTAAATTCCTTAAAAGAATGTTGACCCACAAATAAAACACCTGCTATTAAACGTTTTTAAAATAAATTTCAGAAGTTTATTTAATATATGCAGAGCTTCAGTTTTGCAAGATGGAAAAACATTCTGTGTATAGATGAAAAAACGTTCTGTGCATAGATGGAGTGATGCTTGCAGCAATGTGAATGAACAGAACGTTATGGAGCTACACAAATAAGTGTATCAAAATGTAGAAATTTAGGTTACAGGTACTTTGCCATAATTATTAAAATAGAGGACTGTATTTATACAGAAACTTGTATTCAAGTCTTGAAAAATGATTGCTGACTTAGAGGATATATTTTAGATGTGCAAGCTCACATTATTTTCCCTTCCATATTAATAGTACTGTGTATGTATTTGTATGTGTGATTATGTGTTTACTCATGTATGTGCACAGGTGTTTGTGTATCTAAATGCCATAGGTTGATGTTGGATGTCTTCCTTGCTTTGACCACTCTTTTCCATATTTTTTGAAGCAGAGTTGTTGCAGAATATTATTTTAAGATGTTACATTTGTTTANGCTGTGGAAAATTTGTTTTAGTGATGCAAAGATGTGTTGCATTTTTTTGTTTTGTTTTGTTTTGTTTTTCGAGACAGGGTTTCTCTGTGAAGTTTTTGGAGCCTGTCCTGGAACTCACTTTGTAGACCAGGCTGGCCTTGAACTCACAGAGATCCACCTGCCTCTGCCTCCTGAGTGCTGGGATTAAAGGTTTGTGCCACCACTGCCCAGCGTGTTGCGTTCTTTTATGTTGCATCTGTTTAACTCTGTGAAGCTGTGTTACTTTGCCTGTCTAAAACACCTGATTGGTCTAATAAAGAGCTGAACAGCCAATAGCGAGGCAGGAGAAAGGACAGGCGGGGCTGGCAGGCAGAGAGAATAGAAGGAGAAAATGAGGAATCAGAAATCAAGAGAGATCAAAGAGCGAGAAAAAAAGGGAGCAGCCACCCAGCCACACAGCCAACTATGGAGTAAGAGTGAAAGTAAGATTACAGGAGTAAGAAAATCAAAAAGCCCAGAGGGAAAAGGTAGAAGGGATAATTTAAGAAAAGCTGGCTAGAAACAAGCCAAGCTAAGGTTGGGCATTCACAAGAAAGAATAAGCCTCTGTGTGTATTTATTTGGGAGCTGGGTGNTGGATCCCCAAAGAGTGAAGAGTAATAAAACAAACAACTACACAGAGTCTCTCACTGAGCCCAGAGTTTATTGATTTGACTAGGTTGATTGGCCAATGAGCTCTGAGTGTCTCCCAANCCCCTATAGCTAGAGTCACAGATATATGCAGCTATGCCCTATTTTTACATGAATAATGGGTACCCTAACTCAGGTAATTCATGATTGTGGTGAGCATACTGCTAACTAAACTATCTCTCTAGCCCCCTTTATTAAAAATCATTATATAAATTTTTGAATAGCCATTTTACCTCCCCTGTTCAAAAATGCCATACTAAAGCACATCCAAAATTATTTTACTAGTTTTGACATTACATATTTTATATATTTCAGTATGTATGTATTTTAAATATCCAACTGCATTATTGTATGATTCCATTTGATGAAAACAATTACTGATGTCACCCTTTAAAAGGAAGAAAAACAGAAGATGCACACAGGTGTTAAAAGACTGTAAGTCATGCCCCTGCCTCAAAAAAAAATAACTCTTTTTGTAACATATACATGAGGAGAGTCAGAGTTTATTCTATGTGTATGATTTTCAGTGTTTATTCTGATGGACATATAAATTCTTGATACTTTTAAATTGTTTAACATAAGAGACACTGCACACAAACACACACAATGCACACACAGAGACCAATGTTCTGAAATACATACATGCACATTTATTGAATAGCTAAGAGAAAAATAAATGGGTCATGTTTAAGTGACTGTCTGCATGAGTCACATGTCTTTATTTTTTAGCAATTCTTTGAAAAAATGTTCATTCTTACACTTTTAAGTGTCCGCCCATCTTTTATTATATCAGCATATAAGAAGCAAATACTATTGCCAAATACTATTTCCTGACACTCAATTATTTAAATATTTCTTCATAAATTGGATTGGCATAAAGTTTGTGATAGGTAAGTTCACTTGGGGAAGAAACACTATTCATGTAATTTCAAATTCTCCTTCAAAAGTCATCTTTCTCCTTCAAGAACTTTGCTCAAGATATTTGCATTGAGTATCATCATAAGCATATTGACTTCAGAAGCAGCCCAAGGCACTCCAATCTGTGAATGGCGAATAGAACGATGGCAGCCTAAAATCTGTATACCTCTTATCACAGGAAATCAGTCTCAATAATTACATTGGCATAGAGAACAATAAACTCCTTCTACTAACATGCTAAAATGTTGTTCTTAATCAAATAGCTTTGGAAAAAACATTCGGCCCTAGACTGAAATTTGTTCCTGCTGTATTTAATTTTCAGTTCACCTCTGCCTGCTAAGAAATTGTTAAATGATTCCAGGTAGTTAAGTACTAGTGAGACCTCATAAGAAATTAAAAGACCTAAGTTATAAATAGTAATGGGTAAATTTGATTTATCCAATCTGTCAAGAATTTACATCACACATAATTCATTCATTGAGGCCTTATTAGGTGCCAAGCAGTAGGCTAAATAGTTCATACCAATTACTGTAGGTCATTCACANAAATAATCTTAAGAAGATAGATTCTTAGCTCAATTTTGACGAAGAAATTGATGTTCAAAGAGGCTAAGTAGCATGCCATAAACTACACAGTATGTGTGAGCCAAGGAACAGCCTCAGAGAATCTGACTCAAATCTTATGGGAATTCAGAGTCGAAAGGTGAGCATCCAGGATCTCTGTAGCTACTTCTGCTGAGAAAGANGACTTTTCTAGTTGTGAATCACATTAATAAAAGTTTCTTTTCTTGATTTTGNTTTACGAAAATCTTCACTCTTTTATGCTCTACCATTTAGATGCTTTAGTTTAGAACTGCAGGATCCCGTTGCTTTGTGTATCTGAAAAGAGATACACATCTGTATCTGATGTGGACTTAGAACTTAAGAGTTAGTCATCTGGTTTAAAACCCCTTTCACAGTCCCGAGACCCCAGCTGTGCACTATCTTCTGCAGAGCACAGGATATGTCCAGTGTCTTTGCAGAAAGGGAAGAGAAGACATCCAATGTTTTAGCCTATTGATTGGCCATCCAAAAAACAAAAACAAACAAAAACAAAAACAAAAAACAAAACAAAATAAAAAACAACAACAAAAAAATAAACTCCTACTTTCTATTGAGTCCAATCTGAGGTGCATTTAGAAGCTACCAAGCTAACATATTCTACATGATGAGGGATCTCTGAGATTTAAAAAAAAAAAAAAAAAAAAAAGCATGCAGAGGGCATGATCCTACTTCAGAGAATCTGTGGCATATCAGAGAGACACCAAACGGAGTAAGAGAGATTACAAGCTTCTAGGTAAAATTGCCAGCTGGACTTCTAGTTAGAAATCTACACACAAATGCCCAGAGAAGAACAAACACACAAGGCTTGAGAGGTCCCAGGATCCATAACTTTGCTGGTAAGTACTTTTCCTTGTGTGAAGCCNGTCTATAAAGATGATGAGGAAGCTTGTTTTCAGAAGCATTGATATCAGCTACAGTGCACAAGGGATGTGAGGAAACAAGAAAATAGTTGCATCAGGACCTGAACTAAACCTCTAGAAACTAATTTTGAGAACACAATCTTACAATAAATGTTGAAAGGCACTCTTCAAATTCACATAAAAACCACCACATAGAAACATTAACTGTGCAAGTATATAGCTCAGTAGTAAATATCAAAAAACACAGATGATTATAATAATCTAATGTTGATGATGAAAGTTAAAAAGAAAAATATAAGAATTATAGCTATCAAATACATTAGTGGTCAAATACATTAGTGGATACAAAATACAAGAAGATGTAATATGAGATTGTGTGGAGTGAGAAAAATTNNAAAAAAGTTTTTACATGGAGTTGAAATTAAGTTACTACCATCATTTAAAAAAATATGCAACAGGGTTTCTTTATGTAGCCTTGGCTGTACTGGAACTCACTCTGTAGACCAGGCTGGCCTTGAACTCAAAGAAATCCACCTGCCTCTGCCTCCCAGGTGCTGGGATTAAAGGCCTGTGCCACCACCACTGACAAATTACTCTCATCTTAAAACATAGTGCTAAAATTATGAACTGCTTCACGTGATCCTTGTGATATCAACAAGTAAAGTACTAGAAAAGGTCCACATGAAGGGAAAAAAGAACAGGTCTGGGATAAAAGTTCTAAATAAATAATTGTGCTGGTTTGAAGTAAAATGCCCCTCAAAGTAAGTGGCACTATTAGGAGGTGTGGCCTTGTTGGAGTAGGTGTGGTCTTGTAGGAGGAAGTGTGTCACTGTGGAGGTAGACTTTGAGGTCTTATATATGCTTAAGCCATGTCCAGTGATACAGATCACTTCCTGTTGCGTGCACTCCAAGATGTAGGACACTCAGCTACTTCTCCAACACCATGTCTGACTGCACGCCAGCATGTCACACCATGATGATAATNGATTTAACCTCTGAAAATGTAAGCCACTCCAATTAAATGTTTTTGCTTTATAAGTGTTGCTGTGGTCATGGCGTCTCTTCNCAGTAATAGAAACCCTAACTAAGACAATAATATATGACACATAATATCAGTACAAATGAAATATCTCCAATCTAAAATACTTGAAACTATGACTATATCAACTGTATGGTTTTGAATATTTTTGGAAATATTTGCATATACTTTACTGGTTGAATGTCAATTATCTGAAATCTAAAATATTACAGCTTTTTGAACATCATGTTGGCATCCAAAAAGTTTCAAATATTGTCATAGTATTTCTAATTTCAGATTCCCAGACTAAGAATGCTCATTTTAAAAGTGATTTCATATTTCACATCAAAAAGCAAATGAGTTAAATAAATAGAAAATGAATTTTCAAACAATGGACTTGAACTATACTGTAATACCCGAAACACCGACATTGAAGAAGAAAACTTAAATCACCTAATTATATACCTCAAGAAACTTAAACAAGACCAACATTAGCATTAGAGAGGAAATAATAAATAGTGAAGCAAAAATAAATAAAATAGAGAATAGAAAAAAGGCAACAAACTGGTTTTTTAAGAAGAACAAGATTGCCAGACATTTCTCTCAGCCAAGAATAAACACAAAGACTCAATTTGAAATGAAAGAGAAAGCATTACAACTGAAGCCACAAAAATAGAAAGGATGGTAAGAGACCACTATGAAAATGTGTACACCAACAAATACAAAAAGGATAACTAAAAACTATAACGTGTTATCTGCCAAGATGGAGTTATGAAGAGATATAAAATCTGACTGTCCCTGTAATAAGATGAAAGGACAACATATTCAACAAATCATATTTGGAAAGCCAGATATCCACTTGCAAAAACCCCAAATTATAGCTTTGTTTTACACTGAACACAAAGATGAACTCAAAATGGGTTAAAATTTTAACATAAGAGCTAACACTATAAAAAGTAAAGGAAAATATAAGAGCTAACACTATAAAAAGTAAAAGAAAACATAAAAGCTAACACTATAAAAATTAAAAGGAAACTTTCACGTTACTGGGCTTGGTGATAAATCATTGGATACAACACCAAAAAATATGATCATTAAAGTGAAAAATATTCAAATTGGCCAATGGCATATCTAACTTCAGGTTCCAGGTGAAAACCTACTATTATTCTAACTGAACACAGCAGTAAAACAACTCCCAATGACGTATGTCCTCATCAGAGAAGCTTCTTCTTGCAGGAGATGGTAATTGACACAGAGACCCACAATTGCACAGTGTTTAGAGAGAGACTCTGGAGTGCCCAGCCCTGAATGGGGAGTGTTTATCACACCTCTCCTCTCAAGGCTCTGGGATCTATGTAGAAGAGAGAGAAAAAGATTGTAAGATGCAGAGGTGGTAGGAGATTTTAAGGAAACAGCATTTTCCATACACAACAGGATAGATGCACAGCTGGACCTACAGAGGCTGTCACAGCATAGACAAGACCTACCTGAGCTCAAGGCAAACAAAAATATCAGCATGAAGGAAGGGAAGTGAGCGCAATGTCTCACCACTACACTAGAAAGCTACTCACAAATGATAACTGCTGGGAGACGGGAAATCAGTTTTCTTCAATTACATGACACTGAGTATATCATCCACACTCCAGGGTAGGGTCTTTGCTCGGAAGTATCAAAATTTGTAACCAACACAAATCAGATTTCATATTTTTAGTGCTTTTTTTTCTTTTCTTTTGTGTTTTCTATTTGTTGTGAGAGAAAAAGAACATGAAGCTAGGGAGGGAGGCGGAGGGAGGACCTGGGAGAAGTTTGGAGATGAGAAAGAATATGATGACAGAGTATATTAAATTATCAAATAATAAATAAAACACTCAAATTGCACTACACATAAACTTCAGTGTGACAAAGGAAATGGCCAGAAGAGTAATAGGCAGCTTATGAAATAGAAAAATACTTATAAATATCATATCTGATGAGTTGTTAATATCCAGAATATGTGATGGAGTCCTACAGATGGATAACAAAAACAAAGAAGTAGCCAATTAAAAAGCAGCCTAGGAGCTAGAATATACATTTTTCTAAGAAAAACAAAACAGCNAAGAGGAAAAAAACACCATATGATCCAGAAGACCCACCGTTGGATATTTTCTAAGAAGTAACTAAAATCAAAATTTTGAAACTGAATGTACACACGTGTGTTTACTGGAGTATTGTTTACAGTCTAAAAGTCCATCAGTGAATAAATGCATAAGAAAAAGTGGAACACGGATATAAGTATTTTATTTATTGAACTCTCAATAATAAGAAAATCCTGATGTGGTTTTAAATAGGTGATTCTTGAGGACATTACTTTAAGTAAAATTGACCAGTTACACAAAGACAGAAATGACATGATCCCACTTATTGGATGTATCCATAACCAGACCCCTAAAAGCAGATAATGTAATGGTGTTTACCAAGGTGATAGAGAAGGATTCATGGGAAATTGCTGGTTGATGGGTGTGAAGTCAGTCTTGTGTTACACAGTATAGCAGTATTAAAAAAATAGTGACTTACACATCTAGAAATATGTTTCAAGAAGTGGGGTGTCACGGGCCACACCAAATGCTGCCAGAAGATCAAATGAGATTATGGGGACTGAGCAATCAGAGAGGGAAAACATAGGTTTTGAACAATCATAATAGGAACAATTTTATTGTGGTGATGGGAGATAGTGAGATTAATATGGGCTAGAGGAATAGTAACAACCTAAGTATAAAGAGATTACATCTATGAGTACAATTTGGTAGACAGAGGCAGGTGTGGTGTTAAGTGGACTTTCTAAAAGGTGTATTACTAATGTAATGCTTTGTGCTAACTAGAGTGATTGTGAACTACAACCTGCCTGCTTACAGTTACTCCACACTGTGTAAAAGAGCAGTTGTCAGGGTGTGCTCTGTCCTAAATGACTCCATTTTAAAAGTATCATTTGATTCCACTTTGAGTGAAATAGCAGAGTAAGGATGATTGCGTTATAGACATCACTACCTATCCAGTACCACCCATGAGACACAGACTTGTAAATAACTTACCACTAAAAATTAAAATGCNCCACTTAGAAGCTTATTAAAGTAGACTTGGAACCTGTGAGCAGATGGACATACTAAAACTATAACAGAAACATCAGTCTGAGAANTCATTAAATGCACCAGACTAACAAAAGGTACAGAATCTTCGTGTTGAGCCCATAAATAGAAGAAAAATCTGATNTTGNCATTGCAATTCCCCCACTGACCCATAATCTGATCACCCAGTGTGTATTATAAAGGAATTACAGGCAGAAATTGTTCAACCATCTCCTGGTAGTGACNCAATTCAGGCCTCATCAGTCTTTAGCCGTGCCTCATCCTCCATGGTCCTTAACTTCTGGAGCTTGAATCATCCCTGAGAACAGAATTGGACCTGCCACTCTCCATCTTACCTCCAAGCAGCTCTCTAACTGGATTTTTTGAATGTCTGCAGCCTTCCCATCTAANTGGATCTTGACATCATGTTGATTATATTTTTATTGGGAAAGGTCCAGGCTAGATCATGGAAGGACTGTGTTTAAAGCTAACTTTGTACTAAGGCAGTTCTGGCCATCTTCTTACTCCATATCCAATGCAACTCAACATGGCTTGAATCATGCATTGTGGCAAGTTCCCATTAGCCCAGCAAGGATACATCACGCACATCTTTTCCTTCACTGGCAAGCATAGGGGCCATCAGGAAAGTTGAGTAGACAACTAGTCATCATAGCTCACTCTCCTCCTCAAAATAAAAATTCTTCTATTGAACTGAGAAACTGAACTATCATTATATTGACCAAGGATAAACATAATTGCTTCCTAAAAGCTCTTCCACTGGAAGAATTCCTCTGTGTAAAACACAATAAGAGCCAGCATTTTATATAGAGCATTGAAAGGGCTGTCCACTCCCGGAATCTGTAATGAATACAAGAACATAGCAAGAGCACATCCAACAAAATCCATGGGCCATCTGTTTCAGAACCTGACCTTTGGAGGTGACTAATCCTGGAAGCTTCTTGAGAAGGTTTAACCACCCTTCCTTGCCCTTCTGCCTGGCCTATCTTCCTCTCTTAATAGAGCATAATAAAAGCATATGGTGCCATAGAAAGCTTTTGGCAGTAGAATTCTATCTGAAATGTGTTAGGTTTTCTTTTTCTTTTTCACTATTTCTCTCTTCTTATGGAGCATGTGGTTTAGATGCTTTTCTGGTCATTAGCCTTCTGAGGCTAATCATAATCTTTACATAGACCAGAAAAGATAAGATGATATAGCATTTTTAATATATTAAATCCTGCATAATTATATCAAGGACTTTGTGATATTTCTAACATGGTAGAAAGCTCTTGGATTTTCAAAAACGAATGTTTATTGGTAAGAAACATTCTCTTTTGTGGTAGCAAGTAAATTTATTTCAAAAAACAGTTTCCTCCCTTAAGTACCAATAATTAAAGTGTGTGTGCATGCAAGTGTNTGTGTGTAGTGGGCAGCAGTTCCAGCTTTGATTTGGAAGCATAACCCCTACTGAGGCTTCTCGTAACTGCCACGCCTACCTGGGACCTCCTCCTGGGGCGGGCGGAGATGGGAGCCTTTAAGACTGGAGATCCATCTGTGCTGGCTCCAGAGGGAGATCCTAGGTAGGTGTGGCAGTTACCAGAAGCCTCAGCAGGGGTTGTGCTTCCAGGTCAAAGCTGGAACTGCTGCCCACTACATGTGTGTGTGCATGTATGTGTGTAATTTCTGTATCCCTCTTTTCTAGAAGGGCCAGAGGTACATTATTACTCTACATTTTAATACAGTGGTGCATCTCAGATTATTTGGTTCTATTTACACTCACTCAGACTACTTGGTGAGAAAAATTCAGATCACACTTTTATTTTTTACTCTAAACCTATATGTAAGAACATAGCACCATCCAGAGGTGTTCCTACAGGAAAAAATCATTTAGCTTTCTTAAAAGAGAAAGTGATACACACTCATACACATATACACACATGAAAATGTACCTACATATGTATGTACACACAGAAAGAAACTGAGCTAACGAAAAGACTAAAGAAGAGGAAAGAATTTTATCCAGCATGTTGTCCTCTGCCATCCCCCCTAAACTCATACTTGAGTCACATGATAATAACTACAAATTAATAAATATGAACTAGCCCAGAAGATGGACAGGTTTGGGCAATACTGGCCCCTGAGGTATCAGTAGTGATGCAGAGTCAGCAGTGGTAGATGCCAGCATCAGCAGCTTCACATGAGGATCTCAGCTCTCAGAACTTTTGATCCTTGTTAGACATTAACATTCTCAAATTTCAGCCTCTAAAGACACAAAAAAAGACCACTCCCTAAATACTCCTCAGGAGAGGAAAGTAGAAAAAGTAGAAAAGATTCGACTGTATGGTAGCCAAACTTTTGTGATTCCTGTGCAATATGTATAGAATCANTCCTAGGATGGTTACAACTAATCAGAAATCCACTTAGGATGAATGAAAGTGAATTATTACTTTCTAATTTTACTTTGGAGCTAATAGCACTTGAAGAACACCCTCTTTTTTGTCAGCATGTATTCATGTGTTTGTGTTTCCTTGCAAATAAGGGCCATGAAATTATGCAATTTTCATATGTATATAGGTATATAGTGCATGACCCTCAACATTTAATCATTGCAATATGGTTTTAGCATTTGAGAAGTGCGTGTGTGTGTGTGTGTGTGTGTATGTGTGTGTGTGTGTGTTTTATATATGATATCTACAATTTTAGAACATTTTTTAATTGTTAAGCAACTGATATTCAAACAAGGGAATTATATACACATCGATACATGTTTCTATTCCATGGAAACTATGCTTTAAGTAAATGAGATATGCTTTGCAAATATAAACAAAATTGACTATTTTATTTCTATCATNTATCAATTTACTGTTTACCTATGCTTTTTGAAGTTTTCTGATGATGACCAATTAGCAAATTTTATGTTTATAAAGTAAATTTTACTCAAGAGAAATATTGAAAATCCTACATCATAGACAAAGTAAATAAACCTTCACCTCATAAATATTACATAAGCCCTTGTTTCTGTGCACAATAAGGAATGAGAACAAATTGATGCAGAACCAATGTAGGGCTGTTTCTTTCCTTAAGCCAGCACTAGTATCCACCTGCATCACCAGATGGGCTGATCTAAGTGCTGTTGATAGCCAATATCAATGAGCAGCAGGGCTTAAAGAAATGAAGGGGAGGTTTAACATTTATCACAGTGGCCTAATCTGAACACTTAAATAGCAATTAAATAACATTTATTGCTCAAGGTTCATGATGANCTATAATGTCAGTTATCAGAAGTGTTCCCAGACTGGGCAATTAGCCTTGAATCAAATATGGAGTTCTGGCTTTAAGCTTGATTGAAAACTTGAACACTATTGGATAGTTCAACAAAAAGCCTACTAGAAAGATGTATACTTAGGTTTGGCTCTGACACTCACATAATAAAGCTCCCCTTTAGCGGTGTACGAAAGTGTTTCTTAGACTGCAAATGTGTTTATGAATAAGCTGGCTATCTTATTAAATTGTAGAGTATGATTAAAGAAGTTGGAAGAGTGGAATATAATGCTGTATTTCTACCATGAGTCTATGTAAGATGATGCTGGTGGTCCTGCCTGGACAGCCTTGAGTGAAAAGGTCCTACAAGATTATTGATAGAACACANTAAAATCACATGTGTATATGAGAGAACACTGTAAACAGCAAAGTATATGTACAAAACTTAGTGTGGGTTAACAATATTTGAGAATCCAATTCAAATCATCATGAAAAAGTTGCAGTAGAACAGATTAGTGTAGCTTTTAGGTGTCAATTTCAAAAATAACTTTTGAAATGCCCAATCTCTAGATATTCTTCAGTTTTTCTTTCTTAGAAAACTCAAGTCAAATAGGGAATTGGCAAGATAACATAGAGAGATATTCATTCTGAACAGTCTTGTTGTGTTTTGATTGATGAAAGATTTACTTCATATGACTATTCTGACCAAACATGCATGTATTTTTAGAAATGTGTTCAAGTAGCTTCCGTGCCTGATTGGCCCTATAGGTAGTTTCATTTCAATTAAAGTAGAAATGGAAAATTGCAAAGAGGAGAAAGGGGGCTGGAGAAAGGCTCTGAGGTTAAGAGTATGTACTGCTCTTACAGAGGGCCCAAGTTCAGCTCCCAGCACCTATGTTGGGAGACTCAGAACTGCCTGGTACTCCAGTTCTGGGGGAATTCATCACTCTGGCTTTCAAGGGTACCTGTACTCACATGCACATACTCCCCAGAAAAACACATGAGTGATTAAAAATAAAATAAAAGTCTGAAAAAAGTAGAGAAGAGGTAAGTTAACTCTAAGCACGTTGGCAACATGAAAGGATTACCATGAGGTAAAAAGTTAAAACTGAACAAAAGCTTAAAGAGGTAGAACACTTGCCATCCCATGTGAGGCACCAAGTTCAGAACACAGCAACACACACACACACACACACACACACACACAAATACACACACACACAAACTAATAAAGCAAACAACAACATGAATACAAACTAAAGCTCTTGGACAAGAAATCAGTTGTACAAGTGCTTAGTTTCCATAAAACTGTTCTTTTGTGTNGGTGTTGGGAGTTTTCTAAAGGAAATAAAATTTACCCACATAATCACTGATTTATAAGCATTCTTCTCTTTATCTAAACATAATCAACTACTCCCTGTTCAAGAGTACACATGTTCTTTCTGACGCTCCAGTCCTACATTTTGATCAATTCTTCCTTATTTGGTGAGCAGTTTGACTATGGGTAAATGAATTTCATTATATATCGAACAGTGTATAGCAGATCCCTCCCATAAGTCAAATCCTTCTCAGTATTTTATGCTTTGGACCAAGAGGCACTCTATCACAGACCCCGATTGTCAACACACTACATACTGCCATGACAAATCTCTTTTTAATGGTTCTAGAGACATAGTGACTAGAATTATAACTTTGCATCAAAGATGCCAAATAATTATCAGATTCATCTTCACCTGAATTTTATACTTTGTCTTCCTGCTTCCTTGATTTTTGTTTTATCCTCTCTGACCTGCATGTGGTGAGAGCCAGCATCTTTCATATTCCAAATGCCCTATGTTTGGTTTCATCAGAGAGAAAAGAAATGATAAGACCAAAATTTGAACAATTGTGTGTTCTGTCAGTATTTTAAAGTCTTTGAATAGTAAATTAAAAATAATTCACTAATANCAGTTGCTAACAATCACTTATCCCAGGCCACACCAAATCATGAAACCTTTAAATGCAGAACAGCACTGAGAGGCTCGGTTCTGAAGGCATTCAAGACACAGCTGTTTGAGAGACATTCAAGGACAGCAGAACTACTGCACACACGGTGGGGACTAGAGCACACACACACACACACACACACACACAAAGACTGTTCTTTGCTATGGGCTTAGGTAATGTGAGACAGCTGCCCCAAGTAGGTGGCCTCATAATTAGTTGGCTCTTCACCCTCTATAGGCTTCACCTAAGAAAACCTGAAGCTGTAGGACGACTGAGCAGCAGTTCCTCTCCACAGAAACACTTGCGTTGTGCACCAGACGTGATTTTAAATGGTGGAGATAATTGCTTAATTCAAGCTGGAGCAACCGGCCAAGTAAACATGTAGCAGCCAGGAAGCTATTAGCATGATTTTAAGGCAATTATTCCATTAGTGTTTAATAGCCTCCAATTAGTCTGCTCTATCAAAATTTGAATGTCTTCTTTTTCTCCAGAAATTCCATGTTGAATGATGCAGAAAGGTACCAGACTCATTTTCATCCCAGTTTTATAGTTAAGAATTTTGCCAAACCTATTCTGTACAACTATATGGGTATTGGGAATATATATTTGGTGAAATAGAGTATGTGTGTGTGTGTGTGTGTGTTTCATGGAAGCATTGGTGTGCAAGTGCAAGGCTTTGTGGACCATTTACTTTAACTCTTCTACTAAAAGGGCTTAGGAATAAAATGGAAAGACAATATATTCCAAATATCATCATCTTTATGTCTCTACCAGAGACCAACAGAAAATCGAAGTCTCTGACTTCAAAGCTCCGCTTAGTCCCATGAAATAGAAAAGGAAAATCACCCTGTTTCTACAGATGCCTTACTTCTCACCTCAGTGAGAACTTGTTGCTTCTCAGTTATGCTCACATACATCACAAAGTCCTTACCCCTGCATCGCTAAGAAATATTCCACAAAATTTCTTTTAGGGATCCGATCACTAAACAGATTTTAGGTCATTTGCCTGCACTGAGTTTCTGGGTCTTGTTTTGTTTTGTTCTGAGGGGGATGTTGCTTGTTTTCAGTCTACGAAGTGGAGATGATAATCCCAGCACTGCCTACCTTGCAGAGTTTTTGGAAGGATGTGAGCTAGCAGACATACATTGGCTTTGAAAATTGAAGTGGTACGGACGTTTATGGTAAGACTGAAATGAGGCATCACACCATCCCTCAGAGCTGGTATGCTACCTCAGGCATTTAACCTCCTTCCATCTCTAGAGACTCTCTTCCCAAAGACCTAGCACCTCGGTCCTTGCCCTTATTACCAGCTCAGTGCCGGATGCAGGTGAAACCACATGAAATAACTGCCTAAGAAAACAAATAAANAGCAAACGAAGATGAGGATGCCGGTGCAAGTGAAAGTGGAATTTCACTGACAAAGTTCTGTGCTTTCTACTCCTTCAAAAGAGCAATCCCNTGACTCACCGGGAGAATGGAATTGATGCAGAGGGGAAGCTGGGTTGTGCTTTCCCAAAGAGACACCTAGGCCCCTGGGAAGTCATTTGTTGAGGAAGGACAAAGGGAGAAACAACCTTTTTCTGAGGACAGTGCTCTGCTCAGCCTGTGCCTGTATTGCCACCAAACATCCACTCCAATTGAGTTAAGTTGCTGGTGAGTCCCAGCGCTTGTTGGTTGGACGCTTGGTATTTTTCCAGAAACCCATTTTATTTCTTCCTTCTCCCCTTATTTCTTAGGTTTCACTTCCACTCCGGTCCTCCAAACTCATCACGTTTTCGTGGGGGCTTGCGGGTGGAGAGGGCAGATCGGAGGAAGCAGACCAACCAGAAGGTTGAACTTAATAACTCAGCTCTCCTCTGGGCAGGGGGTTGATTATCCATGAGTAATTTGCCCTCCAGCCTAGTCTTGTAAGTATCAGATGTGCATACCCTCAACCCATGTACATAACCGAACTGCTAAAGAAATAGAGGCATTTCCTCAGCTGCTGCGCTTGTAAACTGTCCAGAAACAATCTTCCCTCATAGACATCTGAGTTAGGGACTACTGTGTGCTCCGACCCACAAAGCTGGCCAGTGCTCTGGCCCAAACCATGCACACCATGCTAAAGCCTCTTGATGTCACACAACTATACCTGGCTGGTCCTAAGCTTCCTTTCCTCTAGGCCACCAGCTCAGTCACCTTTTCGGGGGGCAATCTGCTCATTATTCCCATCTCTACGCTGCTGCTCACGCGGATTTCACCGCCTGGCTTCTGTCTGGAGCAGCAAATGTGTGGTCTGCAAGGGTTTGCTCTCCTCACCTAGGAGCTCTTCCTTAAGCAGCTCTTTGACCGACTCCCTCCTCGTTCAAGCCAATTAGGAAATGCTTGCTTTCTGCTTCTTGCCCCCTTCAGCTCCGTGTCAAGGACAGCAATTATGCTGCCGCCACTGCCACCGGTCCCTGAACTTTCATCACTCTTCAGAAAGCGCTTTGTCTCTTTAAAGGAGACTGGGGACGAATACTAATGATTCGGCTAGATTCTAACAGTGAAACTACCAAATCCTCCTAAGTCCATGCCAAGGATGGACTCAATGATGTTCAGGAGCCGAACTCCTAAGANAGCCAGCTTCTTCCCGTAGCGCACCATGGAACCACAGACTCAGAAACCTGATCTGCCTTGCCCCCAAACCCTTGACTCCTCAAGGGGAGGAAACCATAGCAGGGACCCCAGGGCGCGATCCTGGAACCACCTTCTCCCCAGCCCCAGCCCTGCGAATACAGCCTGCTTCTGAAGCCCAGGAGAAGCAGTCACCTTGACTCCCGGGGCCAGGGTCCTCCAAGGTTTGGAAAACCCGGGTACCCACCCCCTGGACGATCTTCCCTCCTGCGGGCAAGAGGCAAGTTAGCACTGAGTGTAAGATGAAGCAGGGCGGGGCAGGTGCAGCGGGTACCTACCTGGGATGGCTAAATTGGTGAGGGGAATGCTGTGAATGCTCTCAGGCAGAGTTGCCATCCAGTCGGCGAATTTCAGCTCGTTTTTCCCCTGAGACGAGGCCATGGTGTCGGTCTGCTTGCCGCCGCGCTGGTCCCCACACTCCTAGGCACAGACTGGCAGCTGCTGCCGCTAAGCCAATGTTTGCTTCGGCCCCGCTAGAGTTTACACTCCGCTCTGCGCCACACCCACAGGATGGCGCAGACACATGCTCATTTTAATAATTATTCAAAAACACCCCATGCTCTCTCCTTGCCTTCGCCAGACTCCACTGCCTGGGCTTTTGTTCCTGACGTCCGTGCTCCACTCTCTGCTCTCTCCCCCTCCCTGCAGACTCCCTCCTCCCGTCTCACCCCTCCTAGGTGGCTTTGCCTTTCCTCGCCATTCTGCAGCTCCCCACCGCTTCTTATTATTAGTCTTTTATCTTTTTATAAACTTGGTTTTCCACGCTGCTTTGTCCCTGGTCTTTCTCTGTCCCTAGGTATGACTTTCTGGTCTTGTTTGCATGANAGGCAGTCTTGCAGTTGAATCTAAAAATACTGGTAGACTTTGGGATGTTCTTGCCTCCTGGAGAGCAGACTCATCTTTGGCTCTTAGGACTTTCCATTCTTCCCAAAGAGTGTTCCTTTTCCTAAGCCACAACAGGTCATGCCTTCCCTCAGCCCTATTTGTACAACACGGTGGTCTTTATTTATCACTTTGCCTAATTTTTGAAGAAGCCAATACACGTGGTGAGCGGGCAGGGCAGTATATTCTACAATACGGTTCTTAATTCCTGGTTCCAGACATTTCACGGTCAAGAAGCACGGGTACAGGTTGTGAGGACCCACTCTTTCTGTGAAGTGATGTCCTTCGTTTCTTGGTTTCATGGCATTCAAGATAAGATGAAAGTCTGATGCTGAAAGAAAACCACATCTCCCAATGATGTGCTGTAATTACTGCCAGTAGCATTTGGTGGAATGTATTTGGCACCGTTTGAAGTGATCTATGTGATTGTTTGGATTTTCATTCCTTGGCAGACTAGGGAGATGTATCTCTCCAGAGAGAAATCACTCATATGACTCCAAAGAACTGTCTGGGTCCACCTGCTCCCAAGTGAGAAACAGAAGCGAGATCAAGCCTTACAAATGTGATGAGACTCACATTAGCCTGAATAGGACTACACGAGTCGGACTGAACGTGTGTGGGGCCTTTTGGCACTCAAACTATGATGGGCAAAAGGGGCTTGTTTTCCTGTGGAGGGGTGTGTAAATTCTTTCCCCAGAGGAAATGCTACATTAAGTTGAAGAAATAAAAACCAAGGTAGGAGAGACAACACTATGAAACATGAGAAAAACCATTTCAGTTCAGTAAACCCATTTAGCATGTTAAAAGCCAGAGAACCTTCTTATTTTGTGCAAGGATGCCAGGACCAAAGCAAATTCCCATCTATTCGAAATCACTGTGGGGAACACAGAGGAGAGATAATACTCAATTCTTTTGATCAAATTTTCTTTTTCTCCCCATGGAAACAGTTCCTAGTGTCATGAGGACACGGTAGGTCTATCTTTAGGGATGGGAATGAGATGTCCTAGAACTTCTGCTCTAGGGACTCTTAATGTTCTCACNAGCATAACAGATCCTCATATCCTTTTAGTTAGAACGAGAATCATCTCACTTTGAGCTTGTTGGCCAAGAGATCTTTAAGCAACAGTTTCCTTACTAATGCCAGTATTCTCAAGGCAGCGCTTATGGGCAACAAGTGAGATTCAGAATGCAGAGCTAGCTGCACTGTCTCTGAGAAAAGTCCATTGGTCCCGTTAGCCCAGTTTCCTCCATTATACAGTCATGATAACTGAGAGATTTTGTGGCGACACTTCCAGGAGAGAGTGTAGATGTTTGCTGAAATAGCAGGAGATGTATATTTACTTTTCTTTGTCTTTTTGAGGATGTCCTAGCCTTTTAACATATTCTTCCCAGGGTGGTAGATTAATTATGCAAACTGGGAAAAATTGTTTTGTAAGATGTACTTGAAAAATACTCTCTATNCAAATGCANTGTGAGGATGTGTCCTGAAAACTTTAGGAAACAGTTTTTAAAAGATGATTGTCCTAAAGTAGAATTGCCTCTTCCTCAGGAAACTTGAGTGTTTGCTCNTAAGGTCTTCAACTGGATGGATAAGATCACTACATATGATAGAAGGTAATATGCTCCATTCAAATGATTGTAAACATTACCTCATGTACAAACATCTGTATATCCAACATCTACTCTAGTATTTGAACAAACAGCTAGTCATCAGAGCTCAGCNAAGTTGTGATGCACAAACAAATCCATCATGCTCCCTGGAAAATTAATACAGAGTTGNCTGTCAATCCCCAGGTCTCTTCAGGACTCTATTATTCTCTAACTCTGTCATTGTTAAGAACTATCACATGCATTGTAGCTAGAAATAAAAAGAGAAAAAGCATAGATACTTGTCTTGGATTTTTAATCATGCAAAAAAATCAAGGTATGCATCTGTATTCTTACACCTGAAACATAGGGGATGGCATTGAAGTTTCATTGTATAGTTTCATAGTAATTTATTATTCTAGTTTCATTCTGTTGCTGTGATGAAACATGATGATCAAATACAACTTGGGGTGGGGAGGGTTTATGTCATCTTANACTTCCATGTCATGTTTATCTTTGAGGGAAGTCAAGGCAGAGAATCAGGGCATAAGCCTGAAGGTCACACTGCTTGCTATTACATGCAATATTACCTCAGACCAGGGAGTACACAGCCAAGAGAGCACAGCAACAACCATGGGGGATGCTGCTTGTTAACTGGCTTGCTTCCCTTATAGGCTTATGCTTAGGCAACTTTCTTATACAACCAGGACTACCTGCCTGTGGATGGTCCCACTCACAGTGGGCGAGGCTCTCCTGCATCAATAATTTTTTTTAAAAATCCATCATAGACATGCCTACAGGCCTATATGATCTAGTTAATTCCTCAACCAAGGGTTTTCCTTTCTGATGACTCTAGGCTGTCTGAAACTCATAGTTAAAACTACCTAAAGGACACCCACCTTTAGAAATCAAAGCCTTTTAAGCATAGATGAAAAGAGTAAAGTAAAAGTAGCACCCTTAAACTTCTTCATGCAATCTGCTGT
>LZPO01067556.1:7231-25505 GCA_001675575.1 Neotoma lepida
TTTGTAAAATTCAAAGTGGACTACAGAGGTGAAAAATAACATTTCAGAGATTTAAAAGATGTTGGAAGAAATTTGTAGTGGTGAATTATACTTCACAGAACAAATGCTCAATGTACCCGAAGATGCAGCAGTACAAAGCACTCACCTAGGAAAAGACTGGAGAAGCAAGGGCATGAGGGAGCTATGGAATGCCTCAAGTTGTGTGTAGGTGGGGTCTCAAAAGGTGTGTGAGAGGGGTTTGCTGAAGTTTTCCAAAACTGATGAAAGCNGTTGATCCAAGAAGCCCTGACAAACCTCAAGCACAGGAAACAAAGAAAGCAGAGCAAGGCACATCAGAGGCTGTAAGACTGGGAACAAGGACAATCCCAGCAGTCAGGAAGCGAGTGTGCTTAACACAAAGCNAGACAACCTTAACCCACAAAAGTCTTCTTTAAACGATAGGTTGGGACGATGTTTGTGAGTTCTTTGTATTCCAGGCATACAAAATAATTTATGACCAGCAAAACGACACTTCAAAAAATACAAAAGCAGAAAAGTCAAGTGGAAGGAAACGATGCCAGTGACATTGTGGGGCCATATGAAGAAAGGCTTTTTAAAAAACACATTGTTTTCCTATTTATATCTCTAAAAGATTCAGGCCAAAATAACAGTGTATTTTGGGCTTTAGAAGCTTTGGAGGGAAGAAATGGAAAAACAATATTTTTANACTGCACATGAAGGCTGTAATCTTTTATGATGTTCTAATATAAGTTAAAACATATGCTATAAAATTAATATAATCACTAAAATAATATAAAAGGGAACTATAAAAAATAGCTAATATAGCCAAATTAAGAAAAACTTTTACAGTTCTTCTACAGAATGATTTTTTTCTAGTCTTTGTANATTCTGGATATTAATTCTTTATCTGATGTAAAGATGGCACAGATCATCTCCCACTCAGGAAATGACACATTTCACAAGCAACCATACCATAATAATATATGCAATTCACTAAAAGATAGATACATCATACAAAAGATAAAGAAAAATTATAAACTGCCTCAAGAAGATTTAAAATGATATAAAAAGATAANAGCAACATCAATCAAAAGGAAATCATAGTGGCTATATTAATATCAACAGAGTAGCTTTCAGGGTATGGAAACTTACCAGGGATAACNAATGCAAATTTATATCACATATTATAGTTTATATTTATATAAAGGGCTAATTCATTAAGAAGTATGACAATGTTGAACATTTATGCACCAAAAAACAGAACTTCAAAAGACATTTTAGAATTGCAAGGATAAACAGCCTTAACTGTCATTAAAGACTTCAAGTCATTGTCTCAACATCTGCCAGAAAATAAAGATCTAGAATGATCTATAACAGCTAAGCAACCGCACCAACCAGTTGACCCAAACAGCACTATCACTATGTTCACCAAAACGATGCAGAANGTGGTCCCAGCCGCTGCCTCATGCGCACTCTTTAAAGTGCACATGAGGCTTTCATGAAAATCAAGTATGTTTCTGGACATTAAACAAGTCTCAGGAAGTTTAAAAAGTGTTCAAGTTACACAGGTACACTATCTGACAATGTGAATTTAAATGGAAACTTAGTGANATGAAGATATTTCGAAAAATCTCAGAACATTTTCAAAATAAACAAAATCTATGTGTCGAAGAACAAAACTTTGAAGCATTTTAACTGAGAAATTTGTGGGCTACAACAAACATAGTAGAAGTAAATTTACTGATAAACTCCCTGTAAGAACAAAATGGGATTCGAAATCAGTCATCTCCATTAAAACCAAAAACACTAGAAAAGAATAGAAGGCACTCCACAGTAACAATAAAAATAACATGCATCCACATGGAAGCTGGTGCGACCTAAGACTTGCTCCTTGAGAAGATGGATTACAGATCAGCCTCTGGAGAGCACTACCACAAAAACAGACACAAGACACAAACTCCGGAGTAGGGACAAAGCAGTGACACCACTTCAGATTCTACCCGAAACCATGCTGACAGAAAGCTGTAAGAGCACTGTGCCAAAGTTACAACCACATGAGATGATGAACTTGAAAGCACACAAATACATTGGAGAGAAAGAGGCCACCTGGATATCTATCTATCCATCCATCCATCTATCTATCTATCCATCCATCCATCCATCCATCCATCCATCCATCCATCCATCCATCCATGTATCGTCTATCTATACATCCATCCATCCATTCATTCATCATCTATCTTTTGAGATATTCTCATCTTATTTTTCTTTACTTTTTTTTTAGCATTTTAGTCAATTTATTCTGTCACTAAGCTATTTCCTTGTTCTTTTTTCTATTAAGAATTTTTTTATTCATTTTACATACTAACCGCAAATTCCCCCTCTAATCCTCCTGCCCCTGCCCAGTCTTGCCCCGCAACTATCCCCCATCCTCTCCTCTGAAAAGGTAAGGCCTCTTATGGGGAGTCAGCAAAGCCTGTACATTCAGTTGAGGTAGGTCCAAGCCCCTCCCCCTGCATCAAGGCTGTGCAAGGTGNCCCACCATAGGTAATGGGTTCTCATCTTATTTTTCAAAGANNGCTGACACTTAAACAAATTTGTATTCTATTCTATTTATTAATCTATTTATTCATTTGCCTGTATATGTATATAGGCATGCACACCAAAGCCCATGTGTGGAGTCAGTTCTCTCCTTCCACCNTGTGGGTTCTGGTGACTGAACTCAGTTCATGATGCTTGGCAGCACGCACCTTTACCAGCTGAGCTGGTCCTAAAGCTGACATTTTTAATGCTGTGTGAGAGAATGGGCTGAAGACCCAGGTCAGTGAGTCCAGTAAAGAAGCCGCAGTGGTGAGCACTTGCAATCCCAGTGCTGAGACAGAGACAGGTGGATCTCGGGGATTCACTTGTCAGCCAGCCTAGCAAATGTGGCCAAAGCCAGGACAAGGAGAGACCCTGTCTCAAAAAACAAGCGTCACAGATCTTAAGGAACAACACTGAAGGTTGTCCTCTGGTATTAATATGTCTATGTTTCCATATGTCCGCACACACAAAGAAAAGAATCAGATGTGCATAAAAGTAGTTAAGGACCTTGAGCAAGGCCTCACAGTAGCAGACAGAGAATTTTGAGTCAAGGTTCATTGATACCAAACCCATGCTTTTATCTGCCTCACCTACCACTCTGTATCAATGAACTAATGAGCAAGCAAACNTTTTCATCAAGAAGCAGCTTTGATTCCACTCAGACCTACACTAGAAGGTCATATGCACCATGTGCTGAAGTGAATGCCCTGAATATTTGTGGTTGCGTTTGTGCCTACACCTATGATGAGACAATGTGATAGAAACTCCAACTTTAAAACCTTTTCATGTGTTCACTTGGGCAAGTAAAGAGTAACCCAGACTTAAATTGAAGTGAGATCTCTTTTTTTGTAACTTATAATTTAGGATCAGTGAACTTGGAAACAGACCGATACGGCTATTATATTTNAAGCGTGAGTTAACTACCCAGTAGGAATGATTAGCCAACTACCAAGCAAGTCCAAGGGGAAAGAGCAGGCACCGTGCAGCCATGTGAACCTAATGTAAATTGTGGTTCTGCCTTCATCACAGGGGAAATTACTTAATCATTCTAAACTTCAGTCATATCATCTGCAAGAATGGAGGGCTCAATGCTACCTTAAAATAACCGTGAGGATGGAGGCTACTGTGGTTGATGCAGCTAACCACGGCAGGTGGAGAGGACAACAGACATAACGAACAGATTCTATCATTGTTACTACTGTTGCTGTTGGACTAGATTTTACTCTTGAAACTCATANCCTGGTGCTAATAAGCCAAAGAATTTCNGGGGGAGGGAAATGGGCATAGTTAAAATAATTGCACCTGAAAATGAAGACAGAGAAAGGAAAGAGAAAAGTATTAGCTGAAAACACCATGCAGACTTTGAAGTAGACAGAGGGAAAGGGGTTGTATCCACCGTGCTCCTTCTCGTCCACCTCCTCCTAGCTGTACTTATTAGCCTTTTCAAGCTCGTGTTATTTCCTACCCTGTTCTTGTGCCACAGACTCAATTTCCTGTTTCCTTCATCACTAATATTTGTAAAGAGTAGATTTGAAGTTCAAATGCATTTGGAATTATGCAAATGAATCACTGAAGCGTCCTATTGTGCTCTCTCCCTACAGAAGGCTGTATTTGCTTATTAATCATGAAGAGGTAATTATTTGCTTCCACACAAAAATTTGTTTTCTTCCATTTTTCTGGCAGCATGGGCTCAGCCAGGCAATCTGGGACCATAGGACTATTTCTTTATTACTATGAGAAAAATTATAATGTAAACAAGGTAATTGATGCTAGTTGGCTTTAGACTACTGCACTGGAGTAGCAGGTGGTGAGAATAGAGAAAATTGGGGTGCACTGCCCCCTAGTATGCTCCAGATCTGTCCTGACAGGCAAGAAAAANGGTCCAAGACTGATAGCTCTTTTAGCTTTCAAGAGAACTCAGAGACTTGGCTGTGAAAACTCTCAAGTGGTAGGTGTCTCAAAAAATATTTGCTCGGGCTTGCTAAGCATATCTGNGAGCTGGANCCAGCCTTTGGGCTTTCGGGTTTCTNTGAACCCTGCTGTGGAGGACAGTTGGACAGTCATTACCACGGAGGCCTATCTAGTGTATAGTCTAATTACAGGAAAACACTTTTGTAGGAGAGAGTAGGGTAGAAGGGAGGAACCAAATAGCTATTTCTAGTCTCTTGATTATCTATAATAAATAAGTATTCTCTCAATTCATTTATCAATAAACAGAACCTGTCCCAGTTATACAACCAAACTGTTTTTGCAAAATATAAAGGCATCTCTCTTTTACACTAACTTCATTCTTTCAGTGAAGGAATACTTCTGAGTGTATATTGTGATCCAAGAGTCATGGACTACACAAAGACAGCTGAGGTATGTATGGCTGCCACTGTTTTGATAATTTCTGTGCATTTATCTTTTTATACCCAAAGAAAAGGTATTTTAAGAATCACTGTTATTTTTTCAAATC
The DNA here is from genome assembly GCA_001675575.1 of Neotoma lepida. NCBI lineage: Eukaryota > Metazoa > Chordata > Mammalia > Rodentia > Cricetidae > Neotoma > Neotoma lepida. Next base: position 12,273 of record LZPO01067556.1, read on the forward strand.
ATTGTTATTTACCTCTGTCTTTTCCTCAGTACATGTCTCCACACACGGCATTGGGAAGCCCTTTGAAGGTCAGCTAGAGGAAGGCTTTAATGATAACAGATGAGTTCTGACAGTCAATCAAGAATTTTTAAATGGAAAACCTTGCCTAGCAGCAAACAGATGCTGCACTGGGCAGCAGTTGGACTGAGTTCCAAGCCTCTGTGCTTCTGTCCAACATAAGCACTGCTCTGTTACCAAGCAGACAGGCCTAGGCAGTGTAGTACATATCAGCTGGGGAAACTTTTTAATTAAAAATTCCTAACATTCTTACTTTCAAATAAACACAATATTTTGATGTCATTCTGAAATACTTGCCTTTATTCAGCTAGGGCAGATTCCTCATTAAATGCTTTTGATATTTTTAATAATACAGCCAGGGTTATTTTATTTCATTTACAACTTACTGCAGTGATTAAAGCAGGTTGCCTAACTCTCTTTAAGCACATTATTTTATGCATAATAGGGTAATTACATTAAATGAGTACACTATCAGTGGACTTCTTGGATGAGTGAATTTTCTTGGGCTAAACAAATGCCAGAGCGTATATTACACTGTTCTGTCTTGGCACATTAGGCTAGAATTTAATTATGTTGAGTAAAAAGTTATAACAGAATCTCCAGTTGTAACTTTTCTATATTTTCTCATGTAAGTGAATGCTGTCCTGCCTAACTGCTCAAACTCATAAACAAGACCACATAATTAAATCAAATTCTACCAAGAATCAAGTCCAGTGCANGCAACTTCTGGAAGAGGTGACCGTGGCCTGTGAATAGGGCCGAGGATNCCAGACTTAGGAAAGATGAGCATGCCCAGGGGACAAGAAGACTGGGTCATCCTTGAAGTTTCCTACACAGACTACTGTCTCCNGCTCTTGGTTTGGTCGCATCATTTTCAACCNTGCTGGTTCTGCTTTGTCTATGGGCTTTTCTTCTCTCTCATTAACCCCCCCACCCCGGTTCATGTACTATGATGCTTGCACTAAGGCCTTGGAAGTATGTGAATTCAGAGGCAGTGAAGAGAGCAGAGAGAGCAGCTGTACTGATGTCTGCATCCAGGCTCCTGGCACCAGCNGCTCGCTCTTTAAAGATGAACTGTTGCTCATCCCTCTCCTCATGGAGANCCATTTTCTCCTCATTCAGTTTCGTTGNACTTTTGGACAAAGCCTAAAGCCAGTTCCTGGGCAGTGAACACCCATGTGTTCAAGAGTCTTCAGCTGCCATCTGTGGAAGACTCAGCTCTCCAGGGGTCCTGAGGTCTTTTCCAGCCCAAGAATTCACTGCACTCTTGGCCAAGAAGTGCCTTCCTAGGATGTGGCAGAAATGGGGACTGTCAGATTTTGCTGATGGCTGGCTGCTCTGGCTCTGGCTGTTCTGAGGCCAAGGGCCCCAGATGTGCTTCAGAAACCTGGCTCCTGCATTCTGCCTCAGCATGTACCTGCCAGGATTGTGCGTACGTCATGTGTTCATCCCCTAAGTAATAGCTCTCCAAGCANAGAGCTTGCACTATTAATGGTATCATTGGTATCTAACACGGAGTCTGGAGTGCAAAAGTGTCCACCATAAAGTTGCACAATGATAAGAAGTCACGGCCATGCACATGACCATTTCCCTGGTTCCTTGCACCTGCCATTCCTTGTCAGCAGCTCTTGGTGCCCTCATTTTTACAGCTAAAGAAAGAGATGATACAGTCACACACATTGAGAGCATGGCAGAACCAAATCTGAGTATAGGTTGAACTTTTCTTCAAAGAATCAAAACACCATGGCACAAGAATGTCCCTGCATCCTCCTGCTTGAGACAGAGCTTCTGTCCCCAGGGCCCTTCTGGATCATGTGATTTGGGGGAGTCTAGGGAAGCCCTGCTTACTAGAGAACTGAGGACTACTCTCCATCAGTGGCCTCAAAGGATACCCTCTTCACCAGTCTCAGCCTCTCACAATAACAGAAAAAAGCTGAATCCCAAGGACCCTGGGTAGGGCAGTCTACCCCAATGACGGACTACCCCAGGCATGATCTCATTGATGGGTAGAACATGGTCACACTTGGAGATGTTGGACCAGGTCTGAGAAGAAAGAAAATTAAATTAACCTAGTCAGAGTGGGTGATGGGGATATCTTTTTGTAGGCTGTGAATATGTGTTGTTCTGATTGGTTGATAAATAAAATGCTGATTGGCTAGTAGTCAGGTAGGAAGTATAGGTGGGATAAACAGACAAGGAGAATTCTGGGAAAAGGAAGCTTGAGTGAGGAGACGCCAGCCGCTGCCACTGAAGGAACAACATGTCAACAGACTAGTAAAGCCACAGAACACGTGGTAAAACATAGATTAATAGAAATGGGTTAATTTAAGTGNTAGAGCTAGTCAGTAATAAGCCTGAGCTACTGGCCAAGTAGTTATAATTAATATAAGCCTCTGAGTAATTATTTTATAAGCGGCTGTGCAACTATGGGTCCTGGTAGGACCCAGGCAAGATAAAAAAAAAACTTTCTCCAACAGGCGGGTGTGACTTATTTGGCTGTCTCAGATATTAACACAGGATCTTGATTGTCACACTAATCTAAAGAGAATTGAGCTTGGGATTCATTCTTTTGCAGTCCACTTTTACGGAATGCAGCCAGAGGATGTTACAAGTGCACCCAGCTTCAGGTTTCTAGTACAAACTGAGTTGTAAAATTATAACCATTGTAGGCAATAGTGTTTATAATTAAGTCTTATAATTAATGCTACCAAGTAATACTTTAGGTTCCCACCTTTGTGTGCAGCTTCTAAATGAAAGATTTCATACTAAAGATGGCAAAATACCAGGGGCAGGTCATGAATCACCAGGATTAATAACATTCCACTATGAAAATTTGAAAGGCTAAGGCTAAAGTACAATTCACAGGAAAATTAGTCATATCTGGTGGATTAAACTTTGCATTGGAAAACCAGACTTCATATGGTAAACACAGTTTGTATAATTAAAATGCTAATCCTCTCTAAGAAAGAAATTTTTAGTGTTTGTCACTAAAATGTTATGGAACTATGGAACTATATAGAAGGCCAAGCCAATTTTATTCTGAGTAATTTCCATTGTGTTTAATACAGTTTAAGCGGTTGGCAGACTGAAGAGGTAGTGGACATTGAACACTCAACCTCACACTGACCATCTATTATGAGCTTCAGCACACATGTGTCTAATATAGTTTGCAGTGATGGTACTTCCAAGTCTAAGCTCTGATGCCAGGAAAGGNGGAGGGTCATGGGTGGATGGGATGGTGAAGATATGAGGATCNGAGGGCAGAAAGGACATACTCATTCACACAGACCTCTGGGGAGGCAGACATTGGTAGGCACTAGGCACAAACAGCACACATGGANCTTACATAGTTGGGCACAGATACACACGCAGAGCAGCATATAGGCTNCACACAAGGTAGGCACACAGGACTATAGAAAGANACATATAGGCAGGCTGGCTAAGGCTAAGNTGAAGACACTGGTTTCTGACCTGAAGTCCATAATATATATGGAACCACATAAAAGTAACATTCTGCCAGAAATAGCTATATAGCAGATTATATCAGCATTTACTTTGGGGTTCTAAGACATTGAGTGTCAGCCATTTTGTGCTGACATAGGCCCCTGGAGGTCCAGCTTTGGCCATTTTTGGTCCAAGATGGGCACCCATAACACCACCAACATGTTGTTTAAACATAAACAGGCCTTTGAGGGCCCCTGTTTATTATAGGTACCTAAAACAGNCCAGCAGACAACCTGCACAGAACAGGGGCTTGCTGAAAAGTACTCACTGGAGGAATGAAGACAGGTGAGAGAAACCATTCAGCATCATGTATTCAATGAGCACAGGGCTGTGGTTCACATCTGAGCCTGTACCTACCCAGTGACAGGAGAGGCAAATAAACCTGGCTGCTCCCTGCTGATAAAAGAGGCCCTTCCAGCAAACCTTCAAGTTCCTTTTAGTTAGAGTTATGTCTAGATGCCTCCAGGACAGTATTTGCTGGTGTCCCAATTATTTCAGTATTCCAAGTCCGAGTGGTTTGGGACTTAACTGCACAATTAATTAAAATGCCATTTTTCCCTATTCCTGNCAATAAGGATAGGTGTCTAGAAGAGAGGCAGACAGACCCTTATCCCTGGGTATGGGAGAGCAGACTGGTGTGTCTTGGTGCTGGCCATACCTAACGGAAGGCCCAGAGGGGCAGCTGGTGACGCTTATCCCTGGAGACAACTGGCCCAGGCTCTTGGAGCTAGCTACGTCTCTAGATTCTCTATGTGGATCCTCATGAACAAATCCAATCTAAATGACATTAGTACCACACGTACAGAAAACATAAGTAACTGTTTTCATGCAACCATGGGCAGAGGAAACCTTTAGCATGGGTCCTGCAGCAGAGATTTAAAAAGTAATCATTTCCAGATTTAAATATTAAACCTAACAAAAGAAGTTTGTACCTGCAAATGAAAGAGAGAGAGATACCGTAGAGGCCTAACGAACAATGAATTCTGTGGCTGAGGATGCAGCTGGTGGTACCCTGCTCCTGCTCTATCAATACCCTCATCTGGTTCCCAGGGCCAGGGCAGTAGTGTTTTGTAATTTTTCATTCCAAGTGCCTAAGTAGGAGCGGAATAATTGTTGCTGGTTTCACTCTAAAAAGGACTAATGTAACCAAATAAACCATATTTTGGCTTTCTTGCTATTTCATTAGCATATGTCAGACACATTCTGACAATCCAATTATACTGAGCAAAACATATCTCAGGGCAAACAAATCTTTAGCTTTTTTTTTTGCTTTATGTAGATTTGCTCTCTATTTGTTGAAATTAAAATTGAACATGACATATTTTCTGAAAAAAGTAAGAAATGGATTCCTGTATGTGAATGTCAAGTTTCATCTTTATCAAATCAAGTTTTAAAATCATGTTCATTCTATCAAGAATCCCCAAATGACAAAGGCCTCCAACTCTAATTGACTTTTGCTGAACATGACTGAATCATTAAAATGCCACTGTTTATTGTAGAAAATCTACACACTGAGCAGTTACTGAGAGAGACCACACATGGCCCTCTGGAGCTGAAAGACCACCCAGGACTTTTCCTACCACCTCCAAGTGGATGAGTCTCAAATACACATCCTGACCCTCAGCACATAAGCTATTCAATTATTGTTAGCCTCCAGCTGTACGATCAATGTGTGCCCTTGGCTGAAAATAATTTTAAAGGAGGAGTAGGATGACCTAGAGCACCACCATCAAGAGTTGAGACAATCATTGATAACGCGTGGGTATGGGATTAGTATGGTCTCATTTACATATTTTACAAGGCCCAAATTCTTACTGTGTACAGAATTTTAGCATGCTTTTTAAAAAACCTGAAATATGCACCTTCTTTGGTTAATATGTTATTTTAATGGCTATGCAATATTCNGTTGAACAGATTCATCATAATTTAATCATTTTCCTAGATGGAGGTGTGGCTTTTTGTCTCTTTTATCTTGGTTATAGGCAANGAACGGATATTTTTGTATAGAAGTTTTTGTATAGAAATTGTATAAGGGGGTCTATTTTGCATCAAATATACAATGCATTTTCTATGTGCAGTTTGAACAAATTAGCAAACTATTTTTGATCACTTCCAACATGGACCTAAGTGGAGTTTTTATTATATTTTTGTCAGTCCTGGTAACTAGTGTGTGTCTCTGTATGTATGTGTTTGTTTATGTGTGTGTCTCTCTGTGTGTATGTATGTGTGTATCTCTCTGTGTGTATGTGTTTATGTGTGTGTTTGTCTGTATGTGGGTGTGGGTGTGTATCTCTCTGNGTGTATGCATGTGCATCTCTGTATATGTGGGTATCTCTGTGTATGTCTTTCTCTGTGTGTGTCTGTGTATATGTGTTTGTATATGTGTGTCTGTCATCTCTGTGTGTCTCTCACTGTATATGGGGGTGTCTGTGTATTTCTGTATATATGTATGTGTCTGTGTATATGTGTGTGTATGTTTGTATATGTGTGTGTCATTCTCTCTCTTTGTGTGTGTATGTGTGTGTGTGTGTCTGTGTCTGTGTAGGCTAGAGGTCGATGTAATGTCTTCCTCTGTCAGTCTCCCCATTGTTGTTTGAGACAGGGTTGCTCANTGGACCTGGAGTTCACCGTTTTAACTAGATTGTCTAGACAATAAACTCCAGGGATCTGCCTGTCTCTGCTCNGCAGTGTTGGGATCCCAGGCATGGATCCTGGGGATCTGGACTCAGGTCCTCATGATTGTGTATCCGGAACTTTACCCACTAACCCATCTCCCTGGCCACTGACTCTTATTTTTAGCAGAATTACTGACATGCCGACATTGTATGTGTTAAAACTGTGCAGCTCAATGCTTTGATGTATTTGCATGTGTATACAGGAAAAGGATGTTTCACCATCAGTTTAAGATGCCCACTATCTCATGTAGTTACTTTTTTGTTTGTTTGTATGTGGCAAGAAGACTTGAGATCTGTTTGCTTAGTCAATCATAGCTAAACAGGTATGATTATGTCAACAATATTATGTACCACCAGCATAATGCCCAGGTTTCCAGAAATTCTTCTGGAACAATATTCTGAAGATTTGTCTTCTTCGACTAACATTTTATGGTACAGCCATCTCCTTCTGGCTGTGTATCCAGAGCAACCAGTANTGTGACGTTATTCAAGACAACTGTCTNTATTTCCTTTGATGTGTGGAAGGTTAAAGATGGCAGGGTTCCTACACACAGGGGAGTATTACCAGGCTCTGAACTAAGGAGGTCTGAAGAATTCTAGTTTCCTCAGTGAGCTATCTGAAGACCCTTCTATCACAGACGCTGACTATGGAACCACATCAGCTTCCCCATGCCTCATCTGCTTTTGCTATGCTTGCTGACGTTGCCTAGAGCCCCACCAGCCAGCAAGCGGTAGAGGTCTGAGCACCACAGCGTCCTCACTGCCTCTGCCTCACATGCATGAGAACCTTTCTCCTAAGTCACCTAGTGGCCGCCTGGCTCAAGGGCTCCTCTGTTCTTGATTGGCCTATTGAAAAAAAGCATTGATTTTTTTTTTTAATATACCCCGAGAGAAATATATAGGACACTATAATTCAAAAAGAAAGAAAGAAAAACAAAATAACACAAAACAAAACAAAACAAAGCAAACAAACAAAGAAACAGAAACAAAAACAACTCAGAGGCTCCTGCATGGCTGTCCAGGTGCATTGCCTGCTGTGACCTACAAGTCACTTCCCTACATGTAACCCTGAGATTTCATTAGGATCAGATTTGGGCTTTTCCATTATTTTTCCTCTTTTATTGCAGTNTGCAGATTTTGTATATGATTAAGACTTTGCAAGCTTCATAATTTATATCCATTCCATAATATTCTATTAAGCAATTACATNTTAGTTTATNGCCCTCCCNCTCCCCCTTACCATTNGTCTTAAGTAGTGAAAGAACCTGTAACGCTCTTTCCATGGACAGTCANTTGTTTCCTTGTGATAGACTCCACCAAAATACACAGATTTGTTAGAGATTGCCTATTTTTATCTATTCTCCACAAAACGCTAATCTCAGCTTTCTGAAGAATACAGTTGACTCTCTCCCCAAATGCTGCCTTCTGAAAACAGCTGGGTGGTTGGTGATTCACACCCTACTGATGAAATCTCACTGAGCCTGCCATTCAAAGGCCCGTCCAGTGTAGGCTGACCTGTGTTTCAGCTGGACCCTCCCCTTCTCAATCCCAGCAGCCCAGCTTCCACCTTTATCCAAATCCTTCCTTGATCTTCAGCAAGACCTTAATGGCTTATGCTTTCTGCTGGATCTGTTTCGGACGACTCGTCTCACCTTGAATTAGTTAAATCGCAGCTCCAACCATATTTCTTGTACAACCCCACACCAGCATCTTCCTGTATTTAAAACAATTGTTTCCTACTCTTGCTTATACTGGATAAATTTAATAAGACTTTCTTAATGCTTATATTTTTCTATGTTCTATCAATATTTGGACCAGATATTACTAATATCTGTATCAGGGAAATTTCAATGTCTTGCAAATAATTGATGCAAATCGAGCAAGGTCAGNTCCAAATGCACTAATTGTTCTTCTGCAAAGAGTTTCCTATCTGTGGATGGAACAGGTCTGCCCTCACCGCTACTAGGCTGTTTCTAAAATAAGTATTAGTAGATGAGTGTACATGGAGATTCTAAACAAATAAACAAACAAACAAATGTACAGAACAGGATATTATTAGAATTCTTCCATATTTAGAATCCACTCCTGAAACCAACTTATTTAATCCTGATGAACAACATGTGAGCACCTAACAGAATTTTTTTTTTTATTATTGTTGATGTGGGGCAAAAAAAGGAAAGAAAACAGCAACAACAAAAAAGCAAATTATATCTCAATAGAGAAAAAACAAACAAACAAACTAGATCTCAATATTCCTGATGAAAAGTTAAAGGAATGAAAGCTTTTCCTTTTTATTTCTGGGATAACATAAAATAATGGGGAATTGATTGGATGTTGTATGCATAGACTTGTGACTGAGGGCAAACAATAAGAAACATGGGGGTTAGGTAAAATTATGCCAGCAATTATATTGAAAATGTACACATGCATGTGCCCCCCATCTCTCTCAATGTATTTCAAATCATTTTGANTNAAATTATTGGTAAAAGTCTCAGCCTTCTTTTCACAGTATAAATTTACTTGGTGGAAGCAACTTACACGTTGGCCACTTGTTAAATATCACCATCCATACAAATTTCCAAGTCTCAGGCTCTTATTCTTTTTAAATATAATTTTGTGCATTTTCTTACTAATTTCTGGTAATTTTTATTTTATTTTCTGAATAGTACTTGCCAGTTTTAGACCTTAAAAGCCAAAACGCTGGGTGAGGGGAATGGAACATCAACAGAATTTATTTGATTTAAATAAACCTCTTGGTAGAATGCTTACATGGGGCATTAAAGCAGTGTTAATATATACTTAGCACTCTTTATTCTGATAGGAGAAAAAACAATCGAAACCTCAAACTAAGGCTAGAAAATGTTAAATATAAAATTACATTAAAATTTCTAATGTCAGCCAGGTGTGATGGTGCATGCCTTTAATCCCAACATTTGGGAGGTAGAAGCAGGCAGTCTCCCTAGGAGGGTAAATGACTCATAACATGAAAAAGCCCCTCACTATTCCTTCACTAAACANATCTCACTCATTAGACCCCTCTACAACAGACACACCTGGAAAGCTGGGTGCCAAGTTATGGCTATTTCTGTAGATTGAGACACATTCGTGCAGAAGAAAAAAGATTGCATTATTAAGGGAAAAACCTGGAAAAGGACACCCTGCTCCAGGCTGCCACTAGAAACAGCTCAGAATCAACCCAATTTGGCATTTACTGGCACCTGTGACTTTCACGGCCTGCCCGGGGTACTGGGGGAGGTTTAAAATGACCAGGACACCATGCTGTGTCTTTGAAGGACCTAATAGCCCAGGAGATGAGATAAGACACCCATACAATTCACCATAATGGTTTGCAGAGGTACAGGGAGGTGCTAAGACACAGGACAGAGATAAAACCAGACAGAGAGGGTTGTGCTGGCTGACGACTGTGACAAGGTTTATTAAACAAGGTGGTGTAGGAAGTGGGTCTAGCAGGGTGGTTAAGACTTGTCATACTTGTGTGTAAGTGTGTGTTATGTGTGCATGTGTGTATGTGTGTGTTATATGTATGAGTGTATGTGTATATATATGTACTATGTATATATGTACATGTGTGTTATATATGTATATGCATGTGTTATGTGACTGTGTGTTTGCTATGTGTATGTATTTGCTATGAGTATGCATGTACATATGTGTTTATGTGTTTGTTATGTGTATGTGTGTGCTATACATGTGTTGTGTGTGTGTTATATGTGTGTGTTATATGTGTGTGATGTGTTTGTGTGTGTGTGTGTATTGAGCAGTGATGGGACAAGTATTCATATTAATTAAAGTTTGGGGTCATTTAAACCATGCTGTCATAAAGATCACTGCACATTTATCATGTGGTGGTACTTTCACATTTCCTGGGTTAAAAATAAAATGGAATCTGGGTGTAATGGTTCATGTCTATAATCCCAGCACTTGGGAAATGGAGGTAGATGGGTGGTAGTTCAGGGCCAGCCTTGGCTAAATAGAAAGTTTCAGGCTAGCCTAGGTTATATGAGACTCTGTCTCAAAACCACAAACAAGCAAGTAAGTCAATAAGTAGGGTTGGGTGTTAAACCATAAACAGTTATGGGGTCTTAATCAACACAGTCATGTCGCTGTTTTAAAGTCATTTTAGTGACTTGTGTCCTCCTGGGATATAAAAAGTACTGATTTTTGATATTGTAAATAGTTAAAGAGCATAGGGTCTGGGGAGATTTGGCTCAGCACTTAAATGCTGTCGTAAGCACACAGCACACAGCACACACAAGCTCATGAGAAGAACAGGAGAGGAAAATGGAGTAGGCAGGCCAGGAATATTACGTGGCATGCATTCCTCCATCTTCTCACTGCTTCTCAGAGCCTGAAGAGTCTGGCTCAGCAGAGACTGCGGGTTGGCGCTCTGGGAGAAGGGGCCTGTGGGTGGCNATCACTGAGGAAGTGGATTGCTTGCATTTTGATAACAATCCCAGATTTAGCGGGTATGTGTCAGCCCAGTGGCTGCTAGACTGCGATACCACTGGATTTTAANTATTAGCAGGCTTATGGTCAGAAAATGTTATCTCATGGGTATTTTAAAAGTTTTACTACTCTATCTTTTGTTTAGAAGGGATTACACAACTTGTAATCAACNTNTTAATAAGAAATGCTATTAGGTTTTAATTTTGTAGTTTACTGAAGTCACANGAATTTCTCACTAACTTTCACTAAGAGTTGAACAGTTTTATTCCTTCCTTGTTATCATCCCAAGTTTTAAAATAATTATTTTTATTTTATATTTGTGAATGTTTTGCCTGTATGTATGTCTTTGCACCACATGCATACCTGGTACCCAAAGAGGTCAGAAGAAGGCATGGGATCCCCTGGAACTGGAGTTACAGCATTGTGAGTGGCCATGTGAGTNCTGTGAACCAAATCTGGTCTTCTGCAAAAGCAGCCAGTGCTCCCAACTGCTGAGCCATCTCTCTATTCCCCACATTTCTATTCTTAGTTTCAGCTTGTTATTAAAAAAATACATGAAAATAAGCTTCAATAAAACAAACTTCATTGNATGTATTTATTTTCCATATTGATCTACCTTGCAATATTCCTCTGATACTTCTAATAGCATTCATTTGAATCTCTTGATCTAATTGTTATCTCTACAGGATGAAGTTATATAATAGTTTTTCTTCTTCTTTTGAACACATGTCAGGCATTGTATTTTCTTATCTTATTATTTTAGATTATCTAAAAACATGTTAGATAATAGAAATGAAACCAGACATACAGGCTCATTCCAAGTCTTGTGGTGATGGTTTTTGTTAGACCCTACTACTGCTGACTGTCAACATTCAAACCTGGAGTGATCACTGTGGATGTTGCTGTGGATTCTGGTCAGTTTTCTAAGTGACTTTCAAGCTCCTTCCATTTGTCTATCCAGGGCTACACTGTGTTTTCATGGAGACTAGAATCCACCACACCTTCTGGCAACCTTCCATTTCAGTCTGTTCTTAGAACTCTTTCCAAAGTTATTTTGTTAAAATTCCCAACAGTTTTCATCTTCCATTTAAAACTGCTAACAGCTCTGTCTTAGTTAGGGTTTCTACTGCTGTGAAGAGACACCACGGCCACNGCAACTCTTATAAAGAAAACATTGATTGGGGTGGCTTGCTTACAGTTTTATGGGTTCAGTCCATTATCATATTGGTGGGGAACATGGCATCATGCAGGCAGACACGGTGCTTGTCACATCTTGATCAGAAGCCAACAGGAAGTGGACTCTGTGTCACACTGAGGGAAGCTTGAGCAAAAGAGCCTTCAAAGCCCACCCCACAGTGACACACTTTCTCCAACAAGGCCATACCTACTTCAGCAAGGCCCATACCTCCTAATAGTGCCACTCCCTTTGGAGACCATTATCTTTCAAACGGCCCCAAGCTCCCTCACCCTTCAGAATAAAATGTACATTCCAAAGCAGGACACACCAGCCTTTCACATTCTGTACCAGGCTTCCTCATACTCCTGCCTTCTGCTCTGGCTACCATGTCACTCTACAACGCTACCTCTTGGATTCAGAGGTTCTCAAACACACGTTTCGGTCTTTTCATCGTTGTGTCTTGTTTCTGCTCAGCTTTCCTCCCCAGCACATATTGATGGNTTTCTGCTCACACCTAAAATCTCTCCTCAGAAACCCAGACCTGTCTGCCTCCTTCTACTGATACACTGTCATTGTCTTACAGGGAATGTGTCCTGGTAGGAAGCTTTGAGTCTTTTCATCACTGCACCTACAGCATGGAACTCCACACGGCAAGGCTGGAAGCATCTGTGTGGACAGTTGGAAGGAAGAGAAAGGCNGAAGAGCAGGAAGGGAAGAGGAAAAACGGTGGAGGAGGGGGAGGGGTAGGCCCTACTAAATATTTTACATTAATAAGATTGCTTCCTAATCCTGAAACAAAGCTAACTAGGTTGGAAAATGTTAAGATGATGAAGAATAAACTAAACAAAATTGACTTTTAATGTTAAAAAATTAAAATTATAGAGCAGAATTCCATGACCAAAACAAAATCATTANGTTATATGTCAGCAAATTTATCTCCAGTGAAAANTGGTAAAGAAAAAAAATTTTTTTAAACTACAGTAAAACATGAAAAATGAGCACCATGACTTATGCTTTGTAAACATTTTTAAAAATATGAAACGAAACACAAAGAACAGCTATCCTATGTAAGCAGAGCCGGGCAAACAGCAGATGATCTATTTTCTTACACAGTTTTCTTGTACTGCAATACCATCTTGCATGTTAAGATGTGTTTTGAACTTAGTAACTATAATGCAGCCTCTTAATTTTCTTCATCTTGGCATATTTATGTTTACAATCTTGTATTTTAAGGGTACTGAGATAATTAAGCCTAGATCATGGTAACAATTTGCAGGGAGATGGCTGGTCCCTCCTGCAGCTTGAGGACTATCTTCAGTCTCTCCACTAAGGGGAGCTGAGCATCCTGGACCA
>LZPO01067557.1:4603-17635 GCA_001675575.1 Neotoma lepida
GTTGTTGTTGTTGCTGTTTATTATTGTCTTGTGAGAACCAAATTGGTAGGAAACATTTACATTTCCAAATAGCCAGTTGTATAGGAATTGCACTTCATTCTTGTGCCTTTANGGAACATTTTCCACAATAAAACACAATCCGTGCGACTTTTCTTTTTAGACTAGACAATTAGACTAAGGAAAAAGAATATATTTTAGTGAGGAAGAAAAGCTGGAGAAAATCATTTAGGTGAGACTGTGAATTCCCATCAGCCAGTGAGGGGGAAGAACAAGTGTTGATGGAATGACTGTGTGGTGGCAGAAATATCTAAATGGACTGTGGTTAGGTGAAGGATGTAACTGATGTTGCCCCAAGTATAGGCAGTGATTTTTAAACTGTAACTGATAACACAATTAGCAGTTAAAAATTAAATATGATATAGCTAAAAATTTCTGAAGGTGTTATATTCTTTAAGATCGTGTGTGTGTGTGTGTGTGTGTGTGTGTGTGTTTATGAAGCTTGCAGAATATGACTTATTGCCAGTGGATTATGACTAATATATTTGAGAAATACTACCTTGGTTATTTCCTGAAGTGGTTTAGTTAGGATAATGGCCTGGGCCAGAGCTGAATAACTTTGAATTAAGAACAATTTTGTGCAATCAAAGGAATTTAAAAATAAGGTTACAATATTTGTTGTTTCACAAACCAGAATTCCCAGAAGAAATACCCTGAGATTGTTGTCTACATGATTAAAGTACAGCTGATATGATCTTATCCGGGGATTTCATGTCNAGAGAACTGGCTTCTGGCCCAGTCCTGTGACACTCCTGTCCCACCCTTCTTACTTCTTTAGGTCACATTGACTACCTCTGCTTACTGCTGACTTGTCCCTGCTTCCTTTCTAGTCTTGGGGGTCCCCTTTGTACAAGAGAAGCAGGCCTCAGGCTTGGGATCTGGAGTAGGAAGACTTGCAGCTTATTTCAAGTTCTGCTGATTTTCTGTTCTATATATTGTAGTTTCCCACATACTTGGATTCCGTGGCTCTGCTTCCGGTTGATCCCACAAGGATTTCATTGTTTCCTTATTCGGTGATTTTCCTGAAGCATAAAATTGATGCAAAGAAAATATTAAAAGTACAACTATAGCAAATAATGCTGAAAGTTGTCTGGGACTGGCTGGGGATTTTGAACAGTGTATTTGGGTATCATTGGCTGCATCCTCCTCTCTAGAATTCTGGGTGGTCTTGTGGATTTGCTCTGGCTAGCATGCCGGGAGTTCTTTTCATAGAGCAGATCAGACAGATTGTCACATATACTCACAGAACTCTCAGGTACCTCAAATGACAGTTTCTCTTCCTCCATAAATATGAAGACACTCCAGGGAGACATGTTCTAGGAAGTCTTCTCTACTGGTGTCATGCTGATATCTGTCAATACACTCTCATTTTAACTCAGGATATCTTGGATATTGGAACTATTATTTTTCTTTGACTGGCCACATCCCTGGATTATATATATATATATATATATATATATATATATATATATATAGTATATATTATATATATACATACAAATAATACACACACATATTATAACTAGGCACTGCTTCAGCAGGGAAAAACCAATTGCATGAGGGAATAGAATGGTGAGAAGGCAAAGAGATCCCACTGGGGACAGATAACTATGTTCACATGCCCAGCCAGATTCAATGGTCTCCTAAGATCAGGCAGCACTGCCTAGCCAGGTCATTATGGAAAAATATTTAGACCTTTGTGTGAACGGAACCGGAGNAAACCATGTGTGGTCCGAGGCCCAAAGTACACCTGTCCTTGTCCTCCTTTCCCGAATGGAAGATCCTAAAAATAAAACACAGGCAGCAAGTGTTAATACAGCTCTTGGTTCTTCCTGCTGTAGACAAGAACCCTTTCAGTGCAAGAGCAGGCAGACCAGCAGGCTCAAGAAAGAGGTGCCTTTGTCCTGGCTGAGACTTTTCTGTTTCAACACCAGGGCTAATTTTCCCTTTCTTTCAATCGGTTTGGCACAGTCCTCATTGCCATCCACCACCCGCTGCCTCCTACCAGTGTGAGACCAGGATTGCTGCCAAAACATTCATCTGGGCACTTGCTGAATTGACCACTTCACTCTGCCCCTTCCTCATGGATAACAGGTTGTTTCCTTCACTAGCATAGGAACCTTGATGGTCCCTGTGTTTTAAGACTCAAGATTTTTTTTTTTTCTATTTTTTCCTCTTCCTGAATGCATCCCTCTCTGAACTATATAATTTGGGAAGTGATGCTTTGATCCTGATAGAGGACAATTTTATTGAAAGGAGGTGGCAGATTTTGAAGGAAAGTCCAAATTGCCTTCTGTATGGCTTCGGCTGCACTTGTTTGACAATTTGCTTAGGGGAGAGACTGCAGACAGAATGCCTGGGCAATTTGTGCCATTGGCAAGTGGTTCAGGACTGAAGAGAAGAGAGGCCCCAAAGGTTCCAGTTACAAGTTAAAAATAGCCATCCTTGAGCTCCTCCTCTTCCTGCTCTTGTCTCCTCTTCCAACAGGGAGAGCTTTTGAAAGGGAGTGCTCTCCCCTTGCCCTCCCCCCATCCCTCTTTCTACCCCATCACTGACGCCAGTACATTTGAATGGAAAGATTTTTCTGAGCTGGGATAAGTGAGATACAGGAAATCACTATTGAAAGACGCCTTTATGCTTGGTGTTATCATTACCTTAGCATGAAGGAAACTCAAAGGGGCAGTGACGAAAGCCATTTTCTGAGCTGCAAGGGTGTCCAAGAGCTCAGAGCAATGGAGATGCAATCATTCTTCCACATAGCCCAGAGGCACAGGCAAGGTGAAAACCTTACTTCCTAGGATCACATCAATGAAACCATACCTGACACTTGAACAGTTTTTTGTTTTTTTGCTGCCTTTCTTTATTTTTATTTTTATGTGTGTGTGTGTGTGTGTGTGTGTGTGTTTGGTGCATGTATATGCATATGCATGTGCAGAGGCCAGAGGTTGGCATTGTCTGCTCTTTTCCTCAATCTCTCTCCAGGTAAGTTTGTAGACAGGGTCTCTCACTGAACCTGGAGTTTGTTATTTTGCTAGGATGTCTAGCTAGCCCTGAGATATGCCCATATTGTCTCCACATTCCCTCACCTCCCACAGTGCTGAGGTTACAGACATTCGGCCAAGCCCAACATTTTTATAGGGGTACTGGAATCCAAAATCAGGAACTCATGCCTTCACAGCAAGCATGTTAGCTTCTGATCCATCTCACCAGCCCCTCAATAGGTCTGAGATGGTTCTTTGCTGTATTGCTGATGATAGTCACGAGCTGGGGGTGGGAGTGTTCTAAAAACACCCTCTTCCCTACCCCTGAAAGTGCTAGATGCTTTGTACATGATCTAAAATGTCTACCTTAATACTTAAAAATCTTCGAGAAGAAGTAATCATTTTTATCATAATCCAAATGGAGGTGTCATCATTTTGAGTTTATATGCTTGGCAATGAATGATGGTTAAGCTATTTGCAGGTTTCTCAGCAAAATCACATGTTTTCTTCCCCTCTGGGAGAAAACCCACCCTCCAGTATTTTATTAGTGTCTTTAGGAAAGAACAAGGTGATTCCAGTGAGATAAGAAAGTGTTCTGGGAGCAGAGGTACATCTGAGTGACACACGGTTGTAAGACATGAGACCTGGGATATCTCAGTATGTAACATCATTAACTAAATTTTTACACCTCATATAACGGGATATACAGTAAACAGCCACAGTGCTCTGCATGCCTCAATACATGTGGAACATTAACTTCACAAGTCTAACACAGCACCCACAATTAGAATAAATATAGAAGATACTATGTGGCAAAAAGCACAACNTCAGTATCAAATGAGATGGAATGAAATGGGCGATAGCTTCACAGCAAGTACCAATTTTGCAGAGGGCATCTCTCTGCCATGGGTTTCTAAAGTCAATGCTGTCCTTTGCTGAGAACATTAGCAAATGATTGATTTGGGTGGTCTTGTAAACTTCAACTCAGCTTTCCCAATCCTTCTACTTCAAACAATTTAATTTTGCTAAAAGTACATGTCTTCTACATTTTTCAATCACTCTGAAGGAAATAAAACTTAATGTTTGAACTTTCTGGACATGAACAAGTCATTTATGATCACAGTATTAGGAAAACAAATGCACAAAATATTTGAGTTGACGATTCTTTTTTAATTAAATTATACTGTGGCTGAGTTCTCTTCAGGAACCTACTTGTTTCCTATGTTGCCTCATTTGCCAATTAGTCTTTCTTAAGAACAAAGCTTCCTACACTTGGGTTTCCTGTGTGAGAATAAAATGAAGGCTTAATAAATTCACTGTCTCCTGATCTGCCAATTCATGTCTAGAATTAATTCTGCTTTTAATTTTCCATGTAACTAAAGTAGATTTGCTAATGTCATCTGGAACTTGTCCTTTCTTAACCGAAAGGAACCTTTGCTCTAACATTGCCCAGGCTTGTGATTTTGGAGTGAGCAAACTACAGTGTAGAAATATTAACTGAACATCACACAGGTACTTCTGGGAAAAAAAAAGTTCCCAAATGGAATCTAAGGATGCTTAAATCTCCTGTGTATCTCCTCTGTGTTCACCTCTCTGATCAATGATTAACAGTTAAGTACCAAATAAAGCAGTGTGCTGTTCCGAGTATCTGGTCCATTACTCAGCTCCTTTGCCTGTTTCAATCAATGCATTAATTGTAGCAGGATGTTGTGAAGAATTAAGAACCTGAGAACACAGGTTTCTCATCTGTTGAAAGTGCAGATTATTTATTTTGCCATGGTCATTCCTGGAAAAATATTCTTAGCTGAAAAGGCATTTCTGCATTATTCAAGATACAGTTTCTTTGGTCTAGTGTTATTTGTTTTTTTCTTTTTTTAATAATAAAATTTCATCATGCTTATTTTCAAATGGAGAGAGAGAATTTGATTAATTCCTCATAATCTACTCCAGACTTAGCAGTTTCTGAGGACTTACGATCTTGTTTATTTCTTTCTCTATTTTTTCTTAATAATTTTAGGCACGTACCAGATATCATTTCTTCCTACCCTTACATTCCTTAATACACATCTCTAATACATATGCCTAATGCTATTATTGCATCTAAAATTATAATTACAAGGTCATTAATATTCAGGTAGCATTGAAATCTCCTTGATTATGTCAATGAAAATTGTTAGAATTGCCTTTTCTTCATTGTTAATATGTAAGGCTACAAGTTCAGGGTTCTGTCACACATTGCAAACTTTAAAAAGAAAAATGATGAAGTAGTCAACTTAGCAAGAAGGAGTTTCCAAAATTCTCACAGCTGTAATCTGGACACCGTTCAGTGTGACAAGCTTTGCACTGGGTTCCCACAGCTGGTTAGTGTTTTGAATTCCAGCCCCATGAACTCATCCCAGGCCACAAGGGCTAATGCTTAGCGCCCAACCTAGAGCTGATTATTTCTGATGACAGAGTAATGGAGAAAACTCAAGCATTGTCCACCCTTTCTATATGCACTGTCATCTGCATTAAGGTGGTTCTAATGATTCTTGAATTAATCTAACCCATGATAGAGACATGCATCATATCTTCCAAGACTATTTTGTTGAAGGACCAGCAAAATAACCTGTGACTTTGTGTCCAAACCCCTGGAATCTCATACTCGTACCTCTTCAAATTCAAATTTCTGTCTCTAAGTTGGACTTTTAGAAACGTATGAAGATAAGGTAGAAATAGAAAACATATACCTACCACAGTCAGATTGATAACAGCTTTTATGCTTACCTGTCTGACTTGTAACTGACTAAACATTTTAAAGACAGTCTTGTCCTTTCAGTAAAGCCAAAACTTCTTCCATAAAAATATACATTCAAATCAGAATAGCTCTACAGAGGAGCATTATGGGCTCTTCCAGACTTGCTGTTAAGGGATCCCACCCATTCAGCATCCATCAAATCAAAACAAAACAACAACAAAAAGTGTTTATCATATGGGTTTAAAATTTTAATGTAAATGTTTCGTCTTCTTTTAGTTTGCATTGGTTCATAACTTAGTAAGAATAAGAGCTGGGTAGTGGTGGCACACTCGTTTAATCGGCAGGCAGAGGCAGATGAATCTTTGAGTCCGAGGCCAGCCTGGTCTACAGAGTGAATTCTAGGACAACCAGAGCTGTTACACAGAGAAACCCTGTCTTGAAAAAAACAAAAAAACAAAAACAACAACAACAACAATAAAAAAACCAACACCAACAGCAACAACAACAACAAAACAAAACAAAACAAAATAAAACAAAACAAAAACCCAAATGAACAGCCATAACAACCACCACCACCACCACAACAACAACAACAACAAAAGAAGAAAAATAGGTTCTGAGAAGGGGTGGAAGAAAAGAACATGAATGCTTAGAAATGGAACAGATACAAGTTGAAAGAGAGCACATGAAATATCTGGTGCTTGTACTCATGGAACTTTATATTCTAGTTAGACACTATGACCCTGAACTCACCCTCAACTCATGGAAAAAGTTTTCTTCAGTCTTGGAAAGTTGCTACAAGGATAATACTAGGCAGTGTTTCCTGGCAGGTACTCAATATCTGTGGTGGAGAAATGCTTTACAAAAGGGCTGACATTTGAACTATAAACTGAATGAGTGGAGGGGCTAGGCAAGAGCACGTTCCAGCAGAGTCTTCAAGGAGAGAATGAACCTGGCTCTGTAAAGGATGGTAAAGGTAGTATTTGTGATAGAAACCTATAGGTGAGGGCCAGGTGTTGGGGCCTTTGTTCATGGATGAGAGCTTGCTATCTCAGGATCTTGGGCATTGATAGCCTATATTCAGCAGGNACATGTGCTATTCTCTGACTCTCTAGGTATCAAGATCCCTGGAAGAATTTGTAGCAACCCATGCTGTTGTACCCTTTGAGGGTTTCTGCCTGAGCAGGTCTTGAGTGGGGTCTGCGATTCTACAATTCTAACGTGTTCCCGGAAGATGCTCAAAGGGCTGGGTCAGGGAATCACACCTTGAAAGCACTGCTTAAAGTGCGACTCGGGAGAGGTATTTTGTCTATCCTTGACAGTTACCTCAGAAAAGAAATTTCTAAGTGGAACAGTTTTTATGGCAGGTGCTTTTGCTACAATTATCATGTATCTCTTTCTCCTAAGATGCCTGCTTTTCCTCTTTTTCCAAATGAATCTGATCCTCTATATTGATCATTGAAGTGGAAGGGGAGTATCTCAAGGCCATCAAATCTTCTTATTAAGTAGCTCCCTGTGGGTTCCCAGATGTTTTTCTTATAGGAACCAGAGGCTGTTGCATCCCTTGCTGGGGCTGCAAAGCAGGAGCTCTCATCTTAAAGAGATGGAGAACTGCACCCTCATCTTTTCAGTCTGGGGCTCTTGGAAAAGGTACTTAATCTTCGAAGACATTTATACAAGAGTAAAACAAGTTAACAGAGGCCAGCAGCATCCCTGATCTTCAACCAGGAGACATTGAGACTGTTAGGAAACACGGGTGAGCAGATGTCTATGGAGCGTGTAATTGATAGTGATGCCTTGTCCTGTATCTCAGCCTTTAGTACCATACTTCCTGTTCAAGGCAGTGAAAGTGAAAATATTAGTTGCTGTTTGACCAAAGGAACAAGTGTCTTCCAAATGANCACATGATCTATTAGCAGTCCTGCCAAGCCTTCCCATGGGAACAGGCATTTTACTTTGTTTTACAGCTAATTTCTTTCTTACAGCAGGTTCCCAGACACATCAAATGCCTTGCATTGGAGGCTGAAGTCAAGATTTATAGTCCAAGTTCATGTAATTTAATGTCAAACAACTTTGATAACATAAAGGCTGAAAGTCAACCGTTTTCTCATGGGTTCTCATAAAAAAGTCATTTTAGCCAAATTGAGTTTGAAAAGCGGGTGTGTCCTTCTGATTTGATGGATGCTCTCTACCCATGAAGCCCTGGGAAGAAGCTGTTCACTCTCTTTTGCTACTGTAGCAAGAGAATATGAAAAGGGACTAAGTGGTTCTTAGTTGGTATTATTGTTGGATAAGCCAGAGTGGATTTTGTTGGCTTTTCTCTTTGGAATTTAAAGGGGAAAGAAACCCAAGCATTTTCACCTCTGATACTGCATTCATTGGTTTTACCCATCCTGCTCTAGATTCCTTTGTTTGTCTGCTTACTTACTGTCCAATATCTCTCTGCCACTTACATGTCACATATTATGATAATCTAATTCACTAGATTGAAACCGTCACTTGTGCAGGGAATTCATTGAAAAGAGATGTTTTCTTTGGTTCTTATCTATGGATTCATAGGTTTGTGGACTCTTGGAGATGAAAGGACATTGGGGATCATTAAAACACACTCCTATTTTACAACCAAAGTGGGAATGAAATAAGTATCTTTGAGTGACACACCCAGGGAGGAATAAGGAAGGCCTGGAGGTTTCTTTGACAATTGTCTTGGGNTTTTAACCAACTGTGGGGTAAGGAGAGAGTGATGGGGCCTTGTTTCTGTAACCTAATGCTTTCTAGATTATGATATACTTGGCCACTTCATAACATAGAGAAGATGAATATTCATACCCATCAATCGATCTGAAATAGAAGAATAACACCTCAAAGCTCTTGGAAAGGGACCTGTACTGAGTTGAAGTTGGTCCTTTGTGGGCTATTGAAAAAGAAAAGAAATTGAGAATTGCTTTAGGGTACATAGGACACCAAAACTGAGGGCCTTCTTGGGAGATTTATTCTTCACCTGGAATACAGCACAGTGCAATTTTTCTAGACTAAAAATACCCAGAACTAGAGGAGAGAACCAAAGCAAAGTTAACAAACCAAAGGTAACTTAATCATTCTGGATCTGTTTTTGTTTGTCTATTTATTTTGTGTGTGTGTGCCTTGGGGCCAAAGCAAACCAAACTGAATACAAATACAACAAACTGACACTTTACAGGAAGAAATTTGTATCCTGGGCCTTATAGCTAAAAACTAAACAAAAGGAAGCCACAACTCAGCGTGGGGCTTTATGGCCAATAATCTCATTGTGATAGAAAAGGTGGCAGTGGCACTAATGATGATGGAGAAATGGGGGGGGGTTTACAGTGCAACTCAAACTGTCCTGTGAGCCTAGACTGAGGTGGCAGCTCAACTAAACTGCTGCTGCTATCTTGCCCATGTAGTTTACTCTGGCATAAACCAATACTAGTACAACGGTGCAATAGGAATGACAGTGTCAATCAGAGACATGTTAGACATGCTATCTCAGGACTCACCTCTTAGAACAGTGGTTCTCAGCCTGTGGGTTGTGACCCCCTTGGGGTTTGAACAACCCTTTCACAGGGGTTGCCTAAGACCAGTGGAAAACATAGATATTTACCATTCATAGCAGTAGCAAATCACAGTAATGAAGCTGCAACAAAAATAATTTTATGGTTGGGGTCACCACAACATGAGGAACTGTATTATAGGGTCATAGCATCGAAAGGTTGAGGACCATTGATCTAGAGAGTCAGAGTCTCTTGGGAGTGGGGTCTAGAACTCCAATTTACTGTACTTTCCAGTTGGTCCTTACTTTCCTGAAATCTGAGGAGTATTAGCAAGGGCACCTGTCAGGAAGNCAAGTATGGTTGCTTGTCTATGATCCTAGAAATCAGAAGACTGAGATAGGAGTATTAACACAAGCCCAAGGCCAGCCTGGGCTACATAGTGAGTTTGAAGCCAATCTTCACTATATAGTGAGATTGTATCTCAAACAAAACAANCAAGCAAACAAATCTACCTCAGCTTGTGTTATTGACACCTAAATATAATCTTGTGAAGAAGATATTTAGTTTGGGGAGGGATGGGAGCTATGTAGTTATACTTATTGTTTGAATGTTAAAATAGTTCATTTCAACTCCTCTAGAAACTTGATAATGGAGATAGCTGGAAGCAACAGGAAGTATTTGACTTTCTTTTCTCTGCTTAACTGCAAAATGGCTGGAGCAATGATCAGATAACTCTAGGTAAGTGAATTCTACCATGAATTCAGGTTTATGTCTCAAAACAGTAGAGTGATTAATATTGAGGCTTTATAGCATCCCACAGCTCAGAAGCCAGTGGCAGAAGGGAAATGCAAACACTTTTTGAGAACCTGTCTCTACCTGTAGATTCANTATGGCCTCCTATGGAGAAAAGGGCACCTGCTTGTTTAGCACCCAGTTAGCTCCTCATTCCAAAGTTTAGTCATAGCACCCAAATACTGTGTTTCTCTAGACAAGCCTCAGTATCCTCTTTCAGATTCCAGATCCTCTTCTATGAAACTGAAAGAATAATAGCTACCTCACGGAAATTCTGAGCAATGGAATAGTATAGTCAAGTGAGGAGGCAGAAACAAATAGCCAGTATCAAGCTTTATCCATGAGGATTTTACTTATTGAGGCATCATGATTTGTGATGGATGATGGTTATTGTGATGACTATGACAGTGATTTTGTTGAGAAACAAAACAAAACAAAACAAAACAAAACAGAACAAAACAAAACTTGGTCTAGGTCAGAAGGTATCCACTTTGGTAACTTTTTAAATAGGAATTTTGATACAAATCTTATTGAAGTATACGATAAACTCAGTAGAAGACCTAGAGCATAAAGCTTGCTGTGTCATGAATTGCACAGGGTGAATGCAAGCCAACAGCTAAATCTAGCCAGAGATAGACAGGGCTTAATACTTCCTTGCCCAGATATAGACACTGTATCCTCCCCCCACCCCAGTCAGAGCTTCTATTCTGGCTTTTGGCACCTAATTCTAGTTTTACTTGCTTCAAAATTTTTGTTTAAATTATAGTGTTTACACTATTTTTCCACTGGCCTCTGTTGCTCACTGTGTGTGCACTATATATGTATGTGTGCTGTATGTACATGTATGCGTGTGTATGTGTACTGTGTGTTTAGTAAATTTGTGTTTCCNTGTGTATGTGTGCATTGTGTACACTTGTGAATTCATGTATGTGTGTGCATATTGTATGTATGCCTGTGTATTATGCNNCTGTGTATGCTGTGTGCTGGTGTATGCATGTATTCATTTATGTGTATATTCATGTGTGTGAGAGAAATTCATATATTTTAACATTTTAATGTAAGTTGTTAGTCTCATTATTGGGTAGCATTTCACTATAGGAATATACCTAAATTTCTTGATTTTATTCTTGCAGATATTCGGGCTTTTTCCAATTTGTGCTATTGTGATTGAGATTAGTGGTCCATGAACTTATTTATTTATTTATTTTAAAGAGAGTATTTCCCTCTCCAGCTCAAGCTAGCCTCCATCTAGTGATCTTCCTACCTGTGTCTCCAGAGTTTGGCAATTAATGGAATGGTCCTATATGCTCTTTTTTTTCTGCCCCTCCTTTTGGACAATAATTTTTCTTATTTACTGAGGGACTGAGCTCCCTGGAAGTCAAGCACAGGGAAGGCAGCTGCTGTTGTAGCTGATATGAAATGAGAGATACACTAGAAGCAGGATACAGGAAAAATTGGGGGTGGATGCTGGACAAAGACAGTAGAGACAATGCTGGGCAAGATGACAGCTTCCTGGGAATTAGGAGAGCATGTGTGGAAAAGAAAGGGGTTCTGTCTAGTAAACATGATTTTGTTAACTTGTCTTAGTGTTCTGCATATGCTCCAAATATCACAGGCTAAAATGAAATTTAGGTTCCAAATAAGTTAAATAAATGGAATTGTCAGAAACTGCCAAGAATTCTGTAAGGTCATATGGCAACAAAGAAAATATGGAAGCTATGAAACAAGAGGGGGAAAAAAAGGATGGGAATGCAGTTGAAAGCACTATCACACACCAGTGAGTCTCCTGGAGCGGAAGCACAGAGACGAAGGTCTAGTCTCGATGTGTCTGTAGAACTGTGTAGATAGCCTGGTTTAGTTAGCACCCCTGCATACTCACTTATCACTGAGATTGAGCCACTGACTCCCATATATACAATCTGTGGCTCCTATGTCCATAGCATCCGCAGTGTCTGGGAACTCTTTAGAGATTTAAGGTATGCCTCTGATTCTTGTGTCATCAGACTCTAGGGACAAGGACCAGATAGGTGTTTTAAGAAACCTTGCATGTGAGTATGTCCCTCTGATGTGGTAGAAACACTAGTGTACCACNGTGTTTTTCAAACTATAATGCACGCCTAAATCAGAGGGTTTATTAGAATTAGAACCCAGAAGCTGATGTTTCCAGTTCACAGATCACATTTTGAAAAGTGCTGAATGGTCTTTGAGGATTTTTTTCTGAATTAGAACAACAGGAAAGGAACAATAGTAAAGGGAAAAAGAAGAGAAGGATAAAAGGCAAATCTCATAATGCAGCCACATTCGTGTGGACACTTAGGATCATAAGGCATCACTCACTAACAATTACTGTAGTGTTCTGAAGAGAAACAAGATTTGCTGTGTTTAAGATTTCAAAAGAAAAGCTGTTCTAGAAAGAGGTACACATGAACTGCTTTCCTGAATCGGACTTCACACAGCAGAATACTAGAATATTCTTTCCTGAAATACTGGATGTTAGTGTTTGTATATGTGTAAGACCTATTAGTTTTTAAGAATTCGTTTATAGACACATCAGCCAGACACAGCCAGACACAGCCAGACACAGCTACACACACACACACACACACACACACACACACACACACACACACACACACACACGGTTTCTCAGTGGCTCCAAAGCAGGGCAGATTCCTGAGCCAGTGGAGGTCACACATGTCTTGGCTCCAGTCTAGCTTGAAGCTCTGAGGAATCCCAGCCTACACCACATTTAAATAAGGCAAACCCCAGGCTCTTAGAGTTCAAGCTTTAGGAAGTGGCAGGAAGCTCCTGGCAGACAGATTCCAGGCTTGAAGTTTNACTTTGGAATCTAAGTGTGACACAAACTGTCCAGAAAATTGTCATGGTAGGAGAAGTCTTGTCTGGTCTGTCTGTCTGTCTGTCTGTCTGTCTGTCTGTCTGTCTGTCTGTCTCT